>JACGCK010000320.1:0-42811 GCA_014925825.1 Pholiota molesta
CTGAAAATCAATGAGATTTGAGATTTGAGATGATTGAAATTCTAACATTGCCCAGCACTATCAAGAAAGCTTGAGATGGTATAAGGAACGGAAGGGCTGTTAAGAAACGTCTGAATATCGCCGTAGAATAAGTTGGCAACTTCGTTACAACAGACATTGAGAGATAAGACCTACGCTGGAGGGTGTTTGCTTGCTAGGCGACCATGGAGGTCGTCTTTCGGCCTCATTCTTTGCATAACTAGACATCCCGAGCTATCCCAAGGATATCCTAGTAACCTCGAGCGGTTTTATCAAGTTGAAATAACGCGTCCTATGGTACTTTCCAGGGTCGCTGGTTATGGTTGAGATTCGAATTCATCCTGAGAGGTTATTGACACCGATAGGTGAGAAAGTGCTCGATGGCTGTGTCTCTGACGCTGTGTTGGTCACTGTGAGGCGCTGGTGTGCAGGTGGCGTTGATGGTTGGACACAGTTGGACACCTGCCAGGTTGGCTCACGTTGCCGACGCAGCCACAGTGCTTGTTGGTGTTTGGCAGTTGTCATTATAGGTTGCCGATATGCCGTTATCAAGTAGGCGCCTAAATCTGACACGCTCCTTGAACGGAAGTTCTTACTTTAAAGCCGACGCCATTTCCTCTGTCATAACGGACTCTCAAGATCTCAAGGCTTGAATATTCCACGCGTTGACATCGGAATACAATAAGTACCTTGCACCTCCCAAAGAGAAACTTGCCCGAAACGTTCCAAAGCGATCCCGCTTCGTTCTATAATGATTGTTCTCGATGAGAAGATAGTTCCACTTTCCAAGACGTAGACGGAGCGACGGTGTACCTAACTAAGGTTGGCGGGAACCTCGCGGCAGGAATTTCCCAACTCAATTCGCCTTCCACCATTCGACCGGTAGCCTGGGCCGTCCTGTCACCGTATTTCCGGCCTTCGGACGTGATTTGTCATGGTCACGTGATTATATCTGACTTGGGCCAGCCACCGCGCGCTCATCGCGTTCTGCACGGTTAGGCATTGGTTAGGCATACACGGAATGTTTAATCATTCATAGAAATTAAATTCAAGCTCTCCGCTGCCCACTTGGCTAAAAAGAAGTAGAATACATATGATGCTCATCACGCTAAGTACTTGCTAAGTGCTTACTGTTAAAATCAAGTTGAAATGAGAGTCTAAGTAAGTGCAACCTAACATGACATTGCACCATTGGGGTGTAAAGAATGCAGTCTCAGCCTTGACAATATTCTCTAAGGAGCATGCAAGGGAGTTACAAAATTCACACTAAATGAGCTGCAAATAAGCGCCCAAAGCGGCGCGCATGTATATTTACAACATCTGCGGTGAGTAACATGTGTTATGTATTCAAATCATTCCCCTATTTTTGTTTGGAGTAACTGATTGATAAATGCTCTGTACATCTTATCCAATCCTTGTTGATAACAAGCATTACATATATTAGAAAATAAGAACGACAGCTACGTGCGCGCACGGGCGACGAAAATGTGTCGTAGGCAAAGAAAAGGGTAACAAACAGTTGTAGGTGGACAGGATATGGTACATAAATTAGGTGTTGTATCGAATGCACCAAGAAAGAAGTACATAGGACAAACACATAGAACATGGTGATATGTCAGATATAATGTTCAGAGTGTCCGAGCCCACCGAGTTGAGGCTTTTACCGAGGGCTCGCATGATGTTTGCCTGGTGATTTCCAAAACACATTGGGATGCAATGGAGTGCACACACTGAGCTATCATGCATACGCAGCATGTGTGTCTAAGTTGTCCTACTAAGCGAGCCCAAAGTGCATAAAAAAATACATAAAAATGGTCATAATGCAGAAATAATGCATGTTCTTACATTTGCACAACTATTGAACCTATCTACAGACAGATGACAAGTATATATGCTGCTCTATAGCATCAGGCTATCTTATGTGCTTTGAGCGCCCGCGGGCGCGCCGTCCTCCGCCGCCGCACGGCGCACGATCTGCTCGACCAGCTCCGCCGGTAGTCGTGCGCCCGCATCCGTGCAAAAATCGGGCACCGCCGGTGGCGCGCGCTCCAGAGAGCTTGCCCCCGCCAGCTCGATGCGCAGGTACGCGGGGACGAGCCCGTGCCACGCCGTCCACCCTCTGGGCGTCCACGCCCGCGTCGACTGCAGGAGCTTCGGCATTGTCCCGTGGAGCGCGTTCTCGTCCATGTCCTCCATGCCCAGCGGGGCATCGCGCCCGAGCGCCCATGTGAACTCCTGGGTCGCGATGGCGGCGACCGGGCCTGTGTGAGCGGCGGGGGGGCAGGTCTTGGCTGAGATCAACGCTCACGGAAAGGCCGACCGAGGCCGGGCGAATCTCCGACGCGGGTGGACCAAATCAAAATGTCGAAGTCAGAATCCTGCCGCGAGGTTCCCGCCAACGCTACCTAACTGCCATCGGTGCATCTTCTCCTCCGCCCGCCATCATAGTCTTACCCTTCCAGACCCGGCGAAGATGCGCGCGAGCTTCTCAATACCTTATCACAGATGACGCGTGATGAGCTATGAATCAGTTTGAACACCGCAAGAGGCCACAGAAATGCTCGTATAAGTACGTGCATGGGACCAAAGGTATAGTCGCTACCCGCCTTGGTTAAACTTTCCAATTGGTATGTCCAATATCTACGTTGAGCTCATTTTGCCTCCTACGGATGGCACCATTTCTCTTCCCGACACCCTCGCTTTCCATAGGAGGTACAACCCAAATGCATCGATGTATTTGTTTAACGAAGATGGCACGGACGATATTGTCGAAGTCTCCTACAGCCAATTTGATAGGGGCTGCAATCGCGTGGTTTGTGCTATAGGAACCGACTTCGATTTCTCGACGAGGCCAGTGGTAGCTCTCGTTGCGCTTGCAGACACTTTGCTATACCAAACCATTGTCGTCGGAATGATGTCTGCTGGGCTTATAGTGAGTACTTTTGATGTGTACCTAACTTGTGAAGCTGAGTGCCCTTCAAAGCCGTTCCCAATCTCGCCTCGTAACAGCGCTGTCGCAATCGCGCATCTTCTGAGAAGCACTTCATGTCATCATATTCTCGCCACATGCACTACTCTCAAAGACCTCGTCGCGGGCATCCAGGAAGAACTTCTGAAGACAGACCCATTGTATGCAATAAAGTTTCATGAAATTCCGAGCCTTTTTCAGATATTTCCTGAACTTTCGGACAACCCGCGGCTCTACGAGCTTGACGAACCAGCCGCCTCTCTTCCCATTTCCAGCGAGCGTCGACACGCATTCGACGATGTTGCTCTGTATCTCCACTCTTCTGGGAGTACCGGCTTCCCGAAACCCATACCAAAGACCCATAGAAATCTGCTTGAATATGTTCTATCACGTACGTGACAAAAGCTTAAAATTTATCCCCTAAAGTCTTTCCGCTAACAAAGCTTATAGCATGCTGTACGGTCTTCTCAAACCGAGCAAAGCGTGTGCGGATGCCGGGGATGCAGCTGCCCCCTTTTCACGCTCTAGGCTTTGTCCTCCAGGTCTTGCTCCCGTCGTTCTGTGGGGTCGCCATAGTTTTGTTCCCCCCTGTCGTAAAATCCCCTGATGCGATACCTACGGCGGCTACTGCTGAAAACACCCTCCAGCACATGCAAAGGACAAAGTGTAATGCGCTCGTGTCTATTCCGGCGTTTCTTCAAGCATGGGCGAAAGATCCCCATGCCATCAACATACTTCGTGGGTTAGAACTGGTTGTACGTGTGCTTCGTTTACTTTAATTCTATTTTCTAGATTATTGAGGTGACTATTTCTAAGATGTACGGCGGCGGTTCTGTAGGCCAAAAACTGGGGGACTTCCTAATTGAAAATGGTATTACTCTTCAGGGAGTCTATGGCGGGACTGAAATCGGAGGACCAGCTTACTCGAGTTCACGAGAGGACGACAAAAAAGAATGGGAATACGTGGAATTCGGCAAGGACTGCGACGTTCGGTGGATTTCTCAAGGCGATGGAACCTATGAATGTCATTTATATGTGCGTTTTCCCTTTTCCATTCAATGCTTTTGAGTGCAACTAATTCTTATTTACCATGCGATGTATCATAGGATACTGTCACCTATCACCTCGCGGTTCATAATTTAACAAACGCGGGGTACGCAACTTCTGATTTGTTCAGAAGGCATCCAACCAAGAATTATTTATGGAAATTGTATGGCTACAGCGTTCATTTTATCTTTCATTGCCTAAATGACCCTCCTGTGACTGCAGCGTGGGACGCCTAGACGATGTCATACTTCACTCTTCTGGCGAGAAAACCGTGCCACTACCGCTGGAAGGGTTTATGATGAGCAGCCCTCAGTAAGTCGCTTGTTATATTAGCCATTTGACGAGATTCTCATCGTTCGAAGTATTATAGGGATTGTGATGTTTGGAAATGGGCATGACCACCCTGGCGTTCTCGTTGAGCCGAGTCTGGCCCACCAAATTGACATCACTGATATACAGCAGGTTGCTGAATTTCGAAATTTAATTTGGTGCGTTGCTTTTCATGTGTAACCGCTTTGGTTTTATCAACCTGAATTGCGCAGGCCCATGATCAATGAAGCAAATAAAATTGCTCCTGCATATAGCAAAATATTCAAAGAATTAATCTTGGTAGTGAACAAGCGTAAGCCGCTTCCTCGGGCGCCTAAAGGAACCGTGATCAGGAAATTAGCGCTGAATGCGTATGCTGAGGAAATAGACGAATTGCGCGTATCATTCCACTTCCGTCGACATTTACACCCGTCTGACATATAGACTAGGTATCGGAATATCGAGTCTACTCGATCTATAGAGTCAATCGACCCACCTCAAGCTTGGGAAGAACAAAGCATAGTGCGATGGTTATTAGGCCAGGTTCACGAACTATGCCCCGGAAAAATTATATCCGCTTCAGATAATATCTTCGAGCATGGCCTTGACAGGTAATGTCAATTCTATAATGATTACTTTCCTTTGATTGACTGATAGTTTCGTCAAATGACCAGCTTGAGCGCTACCATTCTGCGCCAGCGCATTACGAGCGCTCTCCAATCCAAGACCAGTACTGCTGGCAGTTCATTAGCCCAAAATGCGATTTACACCCACCCTACTATAAACGCTCTTGCGCAACATATTGTGGGATTCTTGTTCGATCCTTGTGCTAACGAACAATCAATCGCCGATATTCATATCGAGGCCATGGAAGAGATGATTCGACGGTACGAATTTCCGGCACAAGAGGGCACCGCGCATCGATCGCACCGACCAACCAATTATCAAGGAAGAACAGTACTTCTCACCGGATCTACTGGTCATCTGGGATCACAGATTTTAGAAGGCCTCCTTCGCGATCCAAGTATTCTGAAGGTATATACTATAAACCGCCCTGTCGCTAGCCAATCGATCGCCGATCGCCATAGGGAGCGTTTTCGCGACAAGGGACTGGATGAAGGGCTCTTGGGGTCTCCGAAAATTGTCTACCTAGAGACTGAATATTCCAACGCGCAGCTAGGACTCTCGAACGAGCTGTATTCCGAAGTAAGTCCATGGCTTCCTGCACGATTTCTCGTCTTACCTTTTCTAGTTGAGTGATTGTATAGATATCGTCATCCATGTCGCTTGGCGGCTAGACTTCAACCTTTCATTGGCTTCGTTCGAATCACACGTTCGAGGAACACATAACCTGATAGAGCTTGCGCGCACTAGACTTGACGAATGCAATACCAAGTTTATATTCACGTCTTCCATCAGCACTGCGCAATCATGGGATCAAAGCATCGGCCGTTATCCTGAAGAGCTTGTAATGAACCCCAAATACGCAGTAGGTATGGGATACGGGGAGAGCAAATACGTTACCGAAAGGGTCAGCCATTTCTCGTTCCCTCTCAATCATACCCGGGACAGGAAAACTGATAATCTATACGCTAGATTCTTGCTAGCAGTGGTCTCGACGCGACATCTCTGCGTATTGGCCAGATCACGGGCAATTTGAACGGCGCTTGGGCTACGTCGGATTGGATTCCTATTTTGGTAAAGTCTAGCCTAGAATTGGGTTGTCTTCCGAGTGTTGATGGGGTAAAGTATATTTTTGGACTTGTGGGCGCTCAAAAAACTGAATTACAACTTCCCATCTAGAATGTCTCTTGGATTCCCATGGATGCTGTATCCAAGTGCATCCTCGACTTGGTGGATTTCGATGGGCAGTATCCTAAGGCGTTGAATATCGTTCATCCTCGAACCGTAAAATGGGACATGGTAATGGGGTATATCAAGGAAGCACTACGACTGCAGCGCGCCACGACGCTGCCCTTCGTCTCGTTTCAACAATGGGTTGAATTACTGGAGAGTAAATCGATCGCCCAGAAGCATGATGATCTACGGAGAATTGTGAGTCGAGTTCCAACTTGTAATCTACAATGCACGATGCGGAAAATTACTCATAGTTCCTTGTCAATTACGCAGCCTGCGATCAAACTTCAAAGCTTTTTCAAACAGTTATCAAGTCATACTGCCTCTGAAACTAATAAAGAAGTCTTTGGAACAGCTGAATTCTCAACAACAATGATGGAGGGGCTCAGCAACACACTCGCTACCCTTACTCCTTTGGTGCAAGAGGACGCAAATCGATGGATAAAATATTGGGACAATAGTCGGTTTTTTGAATAAGGTATTTACGAGAGATAAATGTATTCCCCTTACTAAACGAGAAATACCTCGGATCACTCAAAAAGTGAAAGGAACGGAAGACGCAGAGTTGGGAGAACAATGATGTCACTATAATAATTATAACAATGTCTCAACATTGCATGTCAAAGAGCGCTCAGGCCAGCGGAGTCTGAACGTCTTCCACTACGTTTCCGTGTCGTACTCGCCAAGTCGTATCTGCGCTTTCCTCATTAATTATGACACATTCAATCCATTTAGGGTTTGCCTGCTCAAACCCGTCCGCTGCGACTCGCTTTGAATCTACTCCAGAGGCGACCCCTCCACCAGTCATGGCATCAAATTTCGAGGAGGATATTGCCCAGACAATCATTGACAATGACAGACAATTTGGTCGACGGTGCGTGCGGTTGCCTCAAAAAACTTACGCGCATCCTCCTTACTTGTATTCTTCCGCATCACCTAGAGACCTTGCTCGCGAATTCGACCGCTCTTATTCAGACGATGTCCTACCGACTTCAGACTCCTTATTCGAGCCCGCTCGTGTCACTCAAAATATCACACAAACTGAGGCGGAAGCACTCCTTACAGATTACGCTGCCCTTATGAAGCACAGGTTTATTGCCGAAGCTGAGACTGATGACCCCGATAGGTGGAACGTGTCCTCTATTACGCTTCCGCGTGATATGCGTACACAGTATAACATCGGTCTCGAGGGCTACGGCGATGACATACTCCAAATGGACAGTTCTGAACTATTGACACGTCTGATGCAAAGTCAATTCGATGAAGCATAATTAGCGTTTGAACAGGCTAGGGTTTGGAGTACGCTCCCAAAATTGAAGGCTTGGTACTAATGGCGTGTTATTATGTATGTGGCCGAGGGTAAACTTTTTTATTGTGGTTTTCCAATTCAATCAACTTCACGCTTGCAAAAAGTTAATGCATGAGATTGAGATGCCGCAGTTTTACCGACCGAATTGACGCCCACTCACTCTGAGCTAGTTATATATCACCGTTCGCGCCGGTATCAGAATTTCCATTCATAATCGTTAGGTAGCTTCAGGCCGATGCAAATTATGGCGACATCCAGGTATTTACGCGTAGACAACAATTCTGGAGCATAAAGATAAGAGCTTTCTGATATAGAAAGTGATGACATGACACAACTCTGGAATGGACGACCTCAGGCTTGAGAATGCTTATTCAGGGTGGACACTCACCCTAGATCGCCCAGCGTTTGCAGACAATGAAAGTGCCATTATTTGTAGACGGACTATATCATGGCCACTCAGCCGTCCGACACTGGAAAGGACATAGATTTACTAGATTTGATTCAGATAACACTTTATTGGCGAACTTTCTTATCTAGAGATGGAAAAGCAAATGGAGATAAGGCCATACATATCAATGGTGTGAGGTCCATACGTACAGCGCCTTCAGAACGACACTGAATCGGAGAGGTTTCCCCTAAGGGACACAGAGCGCATACCGCATAGACGCTGCATTAACGCCGTAGTGACGGCATGTTGAGGCGATGATATGATCTATTTATGGTGAGGCACTTGCAGCTGAACTAGGTTCGCCACGGATAATCTCTGGCATTTTAGGCTGTTCCAAAGGTCAGAATTGACAGATTCGTAGACATTCCTTCTATTAGGTGTTTTGTACATGACAACGACTAATTTAAACAACTGTCCAAAATGACGCAGCCCAGAGTTACTTGTTCTGCTTTTCCGAACACAATACATGCTCAAGCAAGACGCTGCCTTTCAGATTGATCTTCTCATCAAAGCTGTCCATGCACTTATAAGTTTCTATCGAGTCCGATATCATAGGACTCAGTATAGATCTTTGTCATAGATAGAACTGTGAACCGTCTAGAAACATTTAGATCTTTTCAAGGACACTGGACAGTCAAAGGACAGTAGTACAGATCCTGCAGCAAGCACGGTTGACCTAAAAATAACCTGCGATGCCGAGGATCACAGAAAATCCAAGATCATGATCGTGAAAGGAAGCTATCTTCTCGCTTTTTTGTTATCTCAATAATGACTCTTCACGGATTGCACAATCCACCCTAATTCTAATTCGAACACCCTCGATGATCCATTCTTCCGAGTAGAAATCAAGAACGTGTGGCCAGTATGGAACCTTATGGAACCCCCTGCAAGCTATCTTTATCGCGCAACCCTCAGACGTACACAATAAGCCACAGAAAAATAGCATGGGAACCTCGAGAGCGATTGCGACCCTGTAAATGCAGAAACTTGAAAGCACAACAGCCACCATGGCTCTGATGGAGATGTGCGAGGGAAAAGGATCGACCGGAACAGAACCATCACCAACAGATCGATCTTCCATAACATAACAGGTCCATGTGCAGGAGGTTTGGTTCCAGTGTGCCGATGGCAGTCTGCGCGATGAACCGATCCGCTTTGCCTCCTCATGCGTAACTGGGCTCTCGAGTCGTAGTCTGGATGCGATATTACAGGATATTACCTGTGAAGGCTCTCAAAAGACCCTTCACAACTCCATGTGCGCAACCCTAATTTCTTAAGTAGCGAAGATAGAAAATTTTCAGTAGCTACCATCGTTATCTAAACAGTTGTTGTTATAATGTTCAATCCCCAATAGGACGCGCAATGCGGCGTCGAGATACAAAGCACGGTCCGTAAACTGACGATGCGATAGGGTTATGATATGACACCCTGGCACCCGCGCGCAGCGTCGGATTTCCAATGTAAAAAACAATTATTGAACAATGCCTCCTCCGATATCCTTTGTAAGTTCGTTGTTTTGTTCAATTTCCTCGGCACGCCCTCAAGACAAAGGCGCATCTATAAATAGATCGGCTTCCGTCGGTTAGGGAGACTCGCAATGCAGGCCCGGCGGTCCGTTACGCTCAGGCTGCCGCAGCTTGACCTCGACATGTTTATGGCCTCTGCGTGCGTGCATGTATGCGTACGTCCTGAGCTGCGTCGAGTGCATGGCTGGCTTAAATGCTTGAATGTCGATCGATCAGAAAGTCAGTTTAACTTCTATGGAACACCGTGGACATTGACGATGAGTTGGAGGTGAGGATTCAATAGATACTACATTGAAAGGCTACCGTATCACGTCAATACGAGAAGGATATCAAGCTGGCTGGTGGAAGTAGACTTCTTACAAAATCGGAGTCCGGAAGTGCGAGGATCGAGGCCATTCAAGGTTCCGATGCATTTCATGACTCGAGAGTTGAATAAAGATGGATAATCCAGCACAGAGATTGCCCGTTCTGGCTTGTGGAAGTCCGATAATATCGTAACAGGTCTTCTTGTTGCAATCTTTAATTGGGGACGTAGCAAGCATGTACTTACTGCACCAAGATCCGAAAGAGTAGAAGAATTCTGTATTAGACTTTATTAGACTGCGTATAGGTACCATGATCATGAAACAGAATTTTTGCTACAAGTCCTGGAGAGCATCATGATTTCATAAATAGCTAGAGCGGAACATCACATCGAAGGATTAAAGAGGCTGGAAAGTGCACAGGAAGGGCCAAAGCCCAATGAAAGCCTTATTGTTGGTTTACCACGAACCGTCATATCACACCAGCAGCGTTTGAGCAGTTATAATTGGGCAAATATATGAAGCCACAGCAAGTCAGGCAGTATTTCGGACATCGCCAGAGCAAGTGAATTAACGATGGTCAGCCGGAGCAGGAGGTGGTATCACAGCTTGACAAGGAGAAGGAGCCATGCAACGGCAGCTCGGAGTACTGTCGAGGACGGTTCATCAGGAAGAGTGTGATTGATATGTCCAATGGATCAGTATTGGCTGGCTGCTTCGTTGATTTCGTATGACGTGTAGCGCTGAGATTAAGGCCAGAGGTCAGATGCATATACGGCACGAGAGAATGGTCAGACAAGGCCAGACAGGTGGGGGCATGGCGTAAATAGCAATTGGTAGCTGGAGAGGTGGAGATTGAACGGGCGCAAATGTTCAACATTCAAGGCTTCAATGTTCAAGCTCCATTTTTCTCCGTTCAAGCCCGAATGACCAAAAATATAGCTCTGAGTCTGAGCCTTGAGGCAAGGAGGTTGCCTAGCACGAGGCCAGACGAGGGTCGAGTCAACTTCGATGTGAGAGCGAAGAGAGAAGGACGAGAGACTGAATTGAGCAAGCGATTGTCCGAGTTGTCGAAGTGGCTGATAGTTGACGCGGCAGCGATATTGAATGGGATGCCGTGTGTGACCACTAACTAGCTTTGGACCGTGGATACGTAGTGGTGGCGATATGGCGCAGTATGGCGCTCCCGAGAGTCTGAGACACGTTGGAGTGTGTATAATTTATCTGGGAAGATGCAGGACTGAGGATGAAGCAGCCGGAGGGCGCCTTGGGCAGATGCGCAGATGGTAGCCAAAGGAGTGTCGTCATAAGCTAGGTGCTGAGCATGGTCTGGTCCTTCTTGCTAGAGTCCTTCTGGGATCTGTTGTGGATTTGGCCGGGTTCGGAGGTGGAAGCCGTCGCGCTGTGCATCGAGGAGGAGGACGACAGGAAAGTCGAACGAGGGCTGAGCTGAACCGGGTCGAATCGGATGAGCCGGAGCACAAGCCGGCGGGATAATTTAAGAGCGCATGCGCCGGGGCAGCCAAACGGGGATAAGATCAGGGATATGACTTGGATCTCGGATCGGGATATGTTTTTCTGAAAATGGGTGCATGAAGGTTGTAACAGCGGCCATCGAGCAGAGCAGTACTTATGCCTGCCAACAACCCACCCCAGGAGCTCCCTCCCTTCCACCACCTCTTTCGCCGCACCGCTTCCGACGTCCCCGTCGCACCCGTCGCCCGCACCTCCTCCACAGAGCTCTCCATCCCCGGCAGCTCGGGTGCACCTCCAGACCACCAGATGGGCCGCACAGACACACACCCTCACAAGTCTCGTCTTGAGATCATCCTCGACTCTCCCTTTCTTACCCTTAAAGGCACGGGCCCCGATGTCGAGCCCACTTCCCTCAGCGGCCATGTCGCGCTCTTCCTTACGGAGTCGACGAGTATCAAAGAGATCACGCTCCAGTTTAGAGGCAAAGCCAAGATACCCATGCCAGCCAACGAATCGTGAGTCCAAACTTGTGCATCCAGCGTGTCTTCAAAATTAATTCGATTAGATTAATCAACAGCAGCACATCCATAACGTATGTGGTATGCAACCACGACTGGTCGTTCCTCGAGGGTGATAAACGCCACTCGCGCACCCTCAAGGCCGGCCGCCATTATTTCCCATTTCACCTCGAAATCGGAGGCACTCTACCCTCTTCAATATCTACCAACGCCCTTGGCGGCGCCTCTGTCCACTACAAACTACGCGCAGCCGCTCACCGCCCAGGCCTATCCCACAATCTGCAGGCCATCGCCCCAGTATACATCACCCGCTCCTTCACCAACGAAGCCCTCGAGTACCAACAAACGCTAGAAATCGAAAACACATGGCCCGACAAGCTCATGTACTCGATCATGCTCCCGCACAAAGCCTGGGCCGCAGGCGACTCCCTCGTTGCCGTCCTTAAATTTTCACCCATCTCAAAAGGCGTCTCGGTCGCATCGATTGTGAGCAGTCTGCATGAAACGACGAAAACGTACGCCCGCAGCGGCGCGCAGGAGGAAACGCGCTCAGTTTGTACTGTGCGGCACGAGATCATTGAAGGGCGCGCGGTGGAGATCGACAGCCCGGATAGACACCACGACAAGTCGCGCTTCGGACATACGTTCAGCTTCGCCACTGCCGCGGCGAGCGTCAGCGCGACGCCCGCGGTCTCGCGACCTCCATCGGCGCAGGGCCATCGTCCGTTGCCTGGCCCCTCGACGCTCTCGAATGCCGACTACAATCGGGAGCACCACACCGAAGGCGACCAAGATGCGGATAATATCGGCGAATTTGAAAATCATGACGTCGTCACATATGTCAAGATGCACATTCCGCCTTCTTCATACCCGCTACCCGCTGTCAATTCAGCACCTTCCTCTGCACCACCTACACCTGGAGTAGCCGGTCCCAGCCAATTCACATTCACCGAAGCTTCACCCACATATCCAGCATCCGGCTCAGCGCCCGGCACGCCCAATTCACAACCACCAAATCCCATCACCAGTAGCGCCTCCTCTTCCTTTTCTGTACCACACTTACACTTCCCCTACATACCGACGACGCTCGTCACACCCTCACATACCCTCGAACCCATCGTCGTATCCCACCGCGTCCGCTGGTCGATTTTCCTGCGCAACCGCGACGGCCACACCTCAGAGCTACGGTGCTCTCTGCCTGTCGTCATTCTCGATGGGCGCATCCGCGACGAGGCGCGATCCTTGAGCGTGCCCACGCGCCGCCTGATGCTCAGCACTGTCGGACTCGGGCACCACGGCGAGCTGGGCGACGACGCATTCGGGCACGCGCACCACCATGGGCACGGGCACGGGCAGGGCGGCACCGGCCCCCTGGACGACGATGACGACGACGACGACGTGCCCGAAGGCGACCGGGATCTGCCGTCGTACAACGCGCACGTGCGGGACCGCATCGCGAACATGTACCTCCCGGAGGCGGCGACGATGCGCGTGTCGAACCCGTGGCTGGGCCGCGTCGTGTCGGCTGGCGCTGCGTCGCCTACGCCGGGGTATCCGTCATGGGCGGCGCCCGGGTACACCCCGGAGGCCGGGTCTGCGCCGCGGACGCCCAGCACGCCGGGCGGGGAGGTGCCCGGCGAGAGCTGGGTGGTGAGCCCCGCGCTGACGCGGGCGCACTCGCCCGAACCCAGCGTGCACGCACACAACAGCGGGTCTGCAAGCGCTAGGAGTGCGTCGAGCGGTGACGTCACGCGCCCCGGCCCGCGCCCGATATCCGGCGCGAGTGCGAGTGCGAGCAGCAGCGGGCTGCTGCCTTCGTTGGCGGCGCCAGTAGCGGCGGTGTACCAGGCGAGCCCGCACCAGCTGCCGCACGCGCCGGGGGTGGGCGAGAGCACGCCGCTGGACTGGGTGAACTCGGAGCTGCTGCTGAGCATGAGCGACGAGTCGCTGCGGCGGTTGACGACGACGAACACGGCTACGAACACGAACACCACGACGACGACGACGACGACGACGACGAACGCGCCCGCACCTACAGCCCCCGCCCCGGCGCAGCCGAGCCCGCGCCACCCCTTCGCCTCCGGCGCGCGCACGCCGCCGGTGCAGCCGCAGTACGTCGCGCCGCCGATCGCGCTGACGGGCGGCAGCCGCGGCGGGAGTCGGTGGGCAGTCGCGCGGGGAGCCGCGCGGGCAGCCGTGCGGGGAGCCCGGAGCGGGACAGCGGTAGCGGTGGTGGGAGCGCGGGCGCCAGTCGGGCGGCGAGCCGGCCTGGATCGCGCGCGGCGTCGCCGGTGCTCGGGATGAGCGCGAACGCGGCGGCGCCGGGGAGCGCGGGCGCTGGTGCTGGAGGGCGGGGTACTTTGGGTACACCACGAGCGGGTCGCCGCTGGCCACGTCGCATGCGCATCCGGCGGCGTTTGGGTATGGGTATGAGGCGCTTCCGGCGCCCAACGCGTCTTCTGCGTCGCATGGCCATACGCATGGTCCGCAACACCACCAATCGCACGCGCATCACGCGTCGTCGTCGTCCTCGGGGGCGTCGACACATACCCATGGCCATGGCGTACGGAACTTGCAAAGTCTGTTCAAGGCAACGATGAAGCCATTTACAGCGTTAACACACCATAATCAACATGGGAAAAGCGACAAGGGAAAGGAAAGGGAGAGGGAGCGGGACAGGAGCGAGAGTGCGGAAACAGGGAGCTCGGTTGCCGGCACGAGCGAGGGCCAGTCGCTATCCCGCGCGCCGTCAATTGCGGATGGCGGAGGCAGCTTCGATGCAGCGGACAACGTGCATCCGTCCGCCGCAGAGACGGCTGGCGCAGCGCAACCCCCGCACTCGTCGCCATCGCCTTCTGGGCCGCACGAATACCATCCGCTGGACCCCCGCCATCATCATCAGCACCTGCAACCACACCAAGCGCACACGCGCTCCATCAACCCCCACCGCGCGTTCTCCACCCCCGCCCTGCCCGGGCTCCTCTCCCAACACCCCTACCAACACCACCACCACCCCGCGCCCACCGCCCCGCCTCGCCCGCGTCTTCCAGCGCCAACGTTCAGGCGCACTTCGCGCCGCCCCCGGCCGCGCTGACGGGGCCGCTGCTGCTGCACCGTGCGCTGACGGAGGTGCCGGACTACTCGATCGCGGCGCGCGGGTTCATCGGCGGGGTGCCGCCGTTGAGCAGCATGCGGGGGCTGCCGAGCTATGAGGAGGCGCAGGGGCAGCGCGGGGCGGAGGAGAGGGTCGGGAGAGAGGAGGAGGAGGAGAGAGAGGAGGAGGAGGAGGAAGAGGAGAGGGGGATTGTGATGAGGAGGAGGAGTTAGTCGGTTTTCTTTCTTTGGTTCTTGCTTTCTTTTTTTTTATTTGGATTTGGAGTTCTGTTTGGTGTTTCTCGCTCTTTTCTCTTTGGTCTCTTGGATATTTTGATTCCATCATCTCTCGTTTCTTATTACCCATTTATCATCTCTCTTTCTTGTTCGCTTGTCATCATGGACGCAGTATATATTCATCATGCCCACATCTCATTCTCTTAAAGCAGTCATCTATACACCTCTCAAAGCTATACACAGAAGATACACAACCCACCTTGCAATACTCTACTTCCTACTTATCAAAGCATTCTCGTCATGTATCATAGCAATTTATCTAGAGCAAATCAAGAAGTGTATTCGGAGACAGATTTATTGATATTGAAACTTTGGAGCCTGAGGCAAGCTTGAAAGGAGGGCTCAATATTCAATATCCTAGGATAAAATCTAAGTGAGGAAGCCTGAAGCTATGTCCGTACTCCTTCTCTATGAACTCAAGTCTTTCGTTGCAAGTTTTTATCGGCGCATGCCGGCCATAGCTCACAGCATCTACTTACGTCGGCATTGACAGCCCGCGATAGGGATCGGAGCACGGACCGTCGGACACCCTCTCTTGCGCCCCAACGCGGAATCAAATCGTGGAATGGGAGGATCGAGATCAGTTAGAATGATCAGGCTCTCCAGGGCTTTCCGCGCCTCTTCCAGCGCACCGCCGCACACGTTGGTAGCGGGTCGGCGAACACTGCATATGGTATGTCGTATGTCGGCCGAAAGGCGTGGGGAAAATGATTGTCGTTTTCCGGCTCGCAAGGCGGACTGGTTCACCTCCAATGTGCATTTCTCTCAAAATGAAATTAGGCGCCGACGTACTGTGGACATCTTAGAAATCCGGCGCTTATCATAAGTATACAGCCGCCCATTGACATGCAAGAAACGCGGCGACAGCCCCGTCAGATTCTATTGCTGCATCCCTGAAACGATTTACATAATAAACATGTTAGTACTTGTTTAAAAGGCTTCGTTGCAGCTACGTCGACACTTTCGTCCTTTCTACCCACTAAGTACCTCTGCCACCTGTTGACGCCGTCATATCGCTCCCAAGCCCATCCAGCCTCGAAATGGGAGGCCCCGCACGCACAGTCACATTAGCCAAACGCAAATCCGACACTATGGACTCCGATACTATGGACCATCCTGCTCCTTTCGCTGAGGTCTCCCAACAAAAAGCCGCCGTCCTGAATAGCGATCAGAAGGCTGAAAGGGTGTCTAAGAAGGCGCGTGTCGACGCGTCTGACGCGTCCGGATCCAAGGCAAAGGCCCAAGACGCTGCAAAGAGTGATCAGCCCAAGTCTTGGAAAGACGTCGAGCTCGAAGTCGACGAGGAAACGGTTCGTTTAGTTCGCTCATGTCCCATGATTTCGTTGACCTAGATTATGTGGCTGCTTTGCAATTGGGAATGGAATAGGGTAAATTACCAGTGTAGTAAGCTCTACTTCTAGGCTATTCAAATCCTTTTCTAAGTCGCTAACAATAATTTGGATGCTTTTCTGCAGTGATGATTGCGCTGAGGTCCGACGCAAAATCAGGCTCTTGCAGAAGGACCCCAAGTTCAAGGTTTAAACGTTGTCCTTTCAATTAAACTGAACCCTTGACGCTGCTTGTCCGTATTTAAGCTCGCCCCCTGGCTTAGAGAAATCGGTGGCATCAACAGAAATTCCTTTGACCGTTTCAGTGCGTTTATTCACAACATATATCTGGTCCACACTTTAAGCTAACTATGGTCTCTCTCACTAGTGAAATGTCAGAAAAGAAATGACGGATGTGGCAATGGCACTTACTATGTTGCGTATGTCTTCAATTATTTCTTTTCTTTCGCTCACGAAAGTAACAAAATTTATGTAGATACGTCTACTTTGAGTCAGTGAGGATCCTGGAAAATAAGAAGAAATCAAAGAAGCGAGAGGAAAATGAGGTCGAACATCCCGATGGATTTTCTTTGGAGATTCCTCGTCAAGTCGCCTACTTTATGCCTCGCTACCGCTTCTAAAGAATTCGGAAGGTGCTATTGTTTCGCAAATTAACATACATCACAAGCCATATGTCGAACATTGAGCTTAAAATTTTATCGAATAGTTTATGATTTTAATATGTATGTCTTTACATACAGTCAATAGTATTGATGAAGGAAAAATGTGAGCGAAGAGTTCAACCCTGTTCAACCACGCTTATTGCCCAACACTCGAGTTCATCACTAATTAATAAGGGCTGACTTATATGCCTTGTCCCTTTACTTACCTAGGTTCCTACCCCCCATTTTGCTTAATTTCGCATTATTTTCCAAACGATTTCTTTGGTGAGAAAGATGTAACTCATATGATCTGCTTCAAACTTTAGGCGCATGTTGCGCAACGCGCACGTATACAGCACCGAGCGGGTACACCCGGTGCAGCCCATCTGAGCTCCCACTAACTTAGCAGGCCTGCATTGGTGGCAATGTGTTGGCAATGCAGTTGAGCGCGCGCTGCCACACGCGGAACGCGCCAGCCAATCATGAGAGCCTCGATCACATGCGTATAATAAATACTGGGTGCACGAAGCGCGTGGCACCACGGCTTGCTCCAAGCTTGCCTCGCCCTAGGCCACCACTCTGAGCGTTCGACATGCCACTTTGATTTGACTTGCATCTGACATTTTTTCATCCAAACTCTTCCTTCAATCGCTAGGAACCAAACCTTGCTTACTATTCAACTTCCTGCATACATGAACGGAATTGTTCGACTCGATATCAGCTGCGCTGAACCTCACGTCTATAGCAATCGCTTCACATCATTTCAGTTCCAGCTATCAGAGGTTGCTACTATCCAGGTGGTCGCTACATCTTGACAGAGCAGAAATCGAAGATTGGACCATCGAGGCCCTAATCATCACAATCAGGGTCGGCGTGAATTTCTCTTCCATATTCCTCCTTTCACTAACTCTTCCATCCTTGAAATGACAGGTCGGCTAAAAGCCAGGTCTTTATTTCTGCAGGCGCTCAACACTCCAAAGCTATCGCGGCCCAAAACAGAAAATTCCACTATCATCCACCCAGGATACGCCCCAAAATGGCTCCGAAGCAAATCCCTGCCCGTTCAGCTACCCCAACTCCTGGTACACATAGTGACCGCCCGTTTCAGCGGCCTGCCAATCGACAACATTTTGATTCCCCCAATGAATACCCTAGCGGCCCGTATCAGCGACAACGTCGTCATTCACTGCAAGAGGCACGTCCAGCACCTTTTAGTAGGTCTCAACAAGACCTTCGCGAGCAACCAGTACAGCCCTTGAAACCACGCCAACGATCATTAGAAAGGACTCCATTCTTTCGACCGGATGAAGGGACTCGATCTTTCTTCAAAGAAATTGCTAAATCAACAATAAATGCTATCAATAACGGTATCGTTGACGTTGCATATCAGCGACAACGTCGTCATTCACTCCAAGAGGCACGTCCAACACCCTTTAGTAGCTCTCAACGAAATCTTCGCGAGCAACCAGTACAGCCTGTAAAACCACGCCAACGATCCTTAGAAAGGACTCCGTTCTTTCGACGGGATGAAGGGAGTCGATCTTTCTTCAAAGAAATTGCTAATTCGACAATAGATGCTATCAATAATGGCATCGTTGACGTCAGCAGCACGCAGCGCAATACCCAACTCTATCTTGAAGATGCCCATCAGCTGGTTAATTGGCAATCGAAACGCCGTACCAAGCTGAGTGAACAGCCTGCGGAAATCAATATCCTCCCCATGTCCACGCTCAAAGGCGCACGATTTCTTTACTCCCAGCATCCGCATAGAAAAATTGGAATTTTGAACTTCGCCTCTGCCACCAAAGCTGGTGGTGGATTTAGATCCGGTGCTCGGGCCCAAGAAGAATCCATCGCTCGGTCATCCACGCTCTACGTATCCTTAATCACTCGAGCTGCACAACCATTCTATCGCTTACATGTAAATGACGAGAAGGGTGGATTCTACACGCATTCCATGATCTATTCCCCGAATGTTTATCTCCTACGCGATGACAACGGCGATTGGTTGTCTCCATTGAAAGTCGACGTCCTGACCAGCCCCGCGGTCAATGCGGGCGATGTACGCAGGAACAACCGCCGTAACTCACCCACACATGTCGAAGCCGTCATCCGCGATGTTATGAAAGAGCGGATGGGCAGGATCCTAGCGCTCTTCGAACGGAAAAACGCCCGGCAACTCGTGCTCGGCAGCTTCGGTACGGGCGTGTTCCAAAATGACGTGCAGGCAATGGCGGAGCTGTGGCACGACCTCCTCCGGGCGCCTGGGGCGCCTTTTGCGTATTCTTTCGATCATGTGGTTTTTGCTATCCCGGATTTCACGACGCAGCAGAAGTTTGCGCGGGGATTTGATCCTGCGATGGTGAGTGGTGGTGCGCCATGGGCTTTATGACTCTTTGCTACAGTATGCCTCATCTTTTCATTCGTCTTATTTTCTGTATC
Organism: Pholiota molesta; assembly: GCA_014925825.1. Lineage (NCBI taxonomy): Eukaryota > Fungi > Basidiomycota > Agaricomycetes > Agaricales > Strophariaceae > Pholiota > Pholiota molesta. Next base: position 19,601 of record JACGCK010000320.1, read on the forward strand.
ATTTTAACAAACTTACGTGTACCATTTCTTATCTGCCACTTGTATAACCAGAAAATTGTAGACTGTTCGAATATTCTCTTCCATACCCTAGTATGTAATGCATCTTCTCTACCTCCCTGTAGTAACTTCTGTAAACTTTGTCTGTACTCTGATATGTAATACCAACATCGCCATTCCTTTTTTTTGCCTTTGCCTACTTTTTCTCCAGTACCTTCCCTCAGGTGCACTTTGAGTGCGGCATCTCACTTCGTCATTCCCCTGCGCTTGGGTGTATAAATTCTGACACAGCCCTGGCCGTGTTCAGGAACGGAATTGCCAGGAGAATCAATGGGAATATCTGAAAATAATCATGATATAGCGTCCATTTATTCAGATTCTTAGCCGGAGTCCTCACCTGTCCGAACTGCCATATCGGACTATCAGAGGGTTCGAAGTTGTTTTTGCCCACCGTTACCTCGGTAAATGCAATCCAGATCGCCAGTAGGAAGAATACAAGAACCCCCCAACGGTAATCTGCCTTGAGGTTTGCTTCTGGTGTGACTTGAGTCCTCTATGAAAGATTTGGTCATTAGTCGATTCAACAGCGACTAAACATCGTTCGTGAATATGATACATGAACATACCAATCTTTCGATGTTTTCATGGTGCCGCGCAGCCTCTTGACGCTCTTCGTCGTTCCTAGGTTTCCCAACAAACACGACAAAGATGACGATCAAGAACGCTGATAAGATTTTCGGGATAAATATCCAAAAAAGTACAATCCCGTATGCTACGGACAAGCCGATGAACCACCTGTTCGTCACTGCGTGTGTTCCGAAGATAAAAGCTCTCGCGGCATTGTTGCATCCTGGCTGGCTACCGAAGGTCTTGTAGTGGTGGAAGAGTGCTAATGAGAAAGCTGCGTGGAGGATATACATGATGGATATGGCCACCCCGTTAGGGGCCAGGTCCCAATTGCTCAATTTTAGGATGCTGTAGAGCTTATTCCGATTCATCAATTTGTTATCGACAATTGTGAGCACAAAAATTGGGATGAAGGTGAAGAACCAGGCGATGAGTCCGCTGTAATCAATGCGTCATCGTCGATGCGAGTAAGAACAGGGTCATGAGATGGTATAACCAAAAAGGAATTAAACGCACTCTTGTAAGCTAATTTGAGGACTGGGAGAGAAACCAAGCACGAGAGCTGCAACCATGACAGAAATGTTCATTATGATAAATGGGAAGGATTGATCAAAGACTTTGTCCATGTCAGGCGATAGCGTAAGGGAAACAACTATTCGATATAAACTTGTTAATATGATATCGATGGGCTAGGTATTGATTGAGGAATTAGACACTTACTTGTAAGAAACGACTGAACATATGTGGAAATCCGTACGCCAATTCCTGCAATATCAGTATTGAGAGGCGGACTGCCCGGAAATGGGCAGGTAAAGTTTGTAGACGACATCTTGTTGTATGGGTGCTGCAAGAAAAGCGGGTAGTCGTTATATTCCAGCCAAATTCCAGAAGTTTAAATACAGGCATTTGGGCTATTAGTACTCGCCTCATGTTGTCATTGAGGATTCACGGTCCAGGAGGCAGTTATTTTCATCATATGACAGCTGGAACATATATCACGGATAAAAACAACTTCCGTGGCCTTTCACATAATTTTAAACAGCCACGACCAAGCCATGATGTGGCGCCTGGCCAAATAACATTCAGCAGCAGCTATCCATAAATACACCAACAGGAACGCCTAGTACCGTACCCCTTGGCTAATTATTGTTGGCCGGTTCACAGATATAAATCTCCAACATGGCGGCATTGTATACTTATTCGCACCCTATTCGTTATGGTGAGATCTGCACAGTGTATGTAGAGTCAGGAGGCAATCTAACGATTATGTAATTTAAATAGGCGCCCTACCTATTAATAGGCACCATGTTGTTGCGAGTCTCGAGATGCATTCATCCACACGAGTCACATATCCACAGGAAAACATCATAGACCTCAGCTAAAGCGTATAATATTCAATGACTCGGAGCTATTCTAATAGGACGAGAATTTTATATGGCTCAAGACATAATTCCTCGGCATCGATGGTCTTTTTTGAAAGCTTTGGGGACTGTCATAGTGAAGCGCGCAATGGAACGAGTTCTATGATAAACAGCTGTCACTTACACACAAAATCTCGATCTGGAAGAGCCAGACTCCGAATTTTAGCCGCTATCTCGGATGATTCATACGTCGGATATACGCTTTCACCGTCTACCAGCTGTTTCAGCCAGGGCGACGGGGAGTAAGTACTTGTGAAATTTAAAATCGAGCCTCACAGGCACTAATGCTCAAAGACATATGATCATAGTCCACAGAAGGCCTGCCTCATTTGTAAACAGTTTTCTGCCGTTACGTTTGTTAACGTGTTTACAGAACACCTTACCGATGCTCACAATCGTGCAGGGCAAGTAGAACAAGTCATGCCATTGACAACGCTGGCACGCCGCACGCGTGCATTGTGTGTGAGCAAGTGTGCATGCACGCACTGGTCGTATTTTGCACGCATACAGGTACAGAAAGCTACCATACCATACATACGTTGCTACATCACGGTCTTTCCCTTGGCTTCTGGTTTTATTTGTGTGTCGATATAAAATTTATTATGATGACTTCAATGTCTAATGAGACCAAATCCATTTTTTGCGTAGTTATACAATCTCTACTGACGGCGCAATTTCTTCTTTTTCCTCCTTTTTCTCCGGTACATTAACGATCTTGTCAATCGTTGCAAGAAGGCCAGCCCGCACTTCAGGTGCAGCATCTTGCTTCATCCTTTCTCTGCGCTCGGGTGTATCTTTTACAAATTCTGACACAGCCCTAGCTGTGCTCAGGAGCGGGACTGCCAGGAGAATCAGCGGGAATATCTGAAAATATTTAATGTAGCGTCCAATCATTCAGACTTCTAGCCCTCCTCACCTGTCCGAATTGCCATATTGAACCATCAGAGGGTGCGAAGTTGTTCTTGCGCACCGTTACCTCGGTAAATGCAATCCAGATGGCCAGCAAGGAGAATGAAATGAACCCCCAAAGGTAGTCTGCCTCGAAGTTTGCTTCTGGTGTGGCTTGAGCTTTCTGCAAAATGATATAAAAAAAGATTTGGTCATTAGTCAAATAAACAACGATACTCGATATATGACATACCAATTTTTTGATGTGTTCATGCTGCCGCGCAGCTTCTTGACGCTCTTCCTCGTTCCTGGGTTTCCTGAGAAGCATAAGAAGAAAGGCGAGAAAGAGTAATTTAAGGATTATTGGGATGAAAATCACAGAAAGGACAATCCCGTATGCTATGGCCAAGCCAATGAACCACTTGTTCGTTACTGTGTGTGTTCCAAAGATGAAAGCTCTCGCAGCACTGTTGCAGTCTGGGTTGTCGCCGAAAGTTCTGTAGTGGTGGAAGAGTGCTAACGAGAAAGCCGCGTGGAGGATATACATAATGGATAAGGCCAGCATGTTAGGGATCAAGTCCCAATCGCTCGATTTAAGAGCGTTGTGGAGCTTATTCCGATTCTTCAATTTGTTACCGGCAATCATGAGGACGAAAAGTGGAATGAAGGTGAAGAACCAGGCGATAAGTCCGCTGTAATAAACACATCATCGTTAATGCGAGTAGCAAAATGATGCAATGGTATGATCAAGAACGGAACCGTACGCACTCTTGTAAGCTGATTTGAGGATTGGCAGAAAAACCAAGCACGAGAGCTGCGACCATGACGGAAATGTTCATTATAACGAAGGGGAAAGATTGATCATAGACTTTGTCGATATCAGGCGAGACCGTAAGGAAAACAACTGATCGATGTGAACGTGTTAATCGTGATATCGATGGGCTGGCTATTCATTGAGGACTTACTTGTGAGCAACGACTGAACATAGGTGGAAATGCGCACTCCAATTCCTGCAATATCAGTATTGAGAGGCGGACTGCCTGGGAATGGACATGTGAGGGCCGTAGATGACATGTTTTGTATGAGTGAGAGCGAGCAACCTGCAGGTGGATAGTCGTTTTATAGTTCCAGGCGTTTAAATATAGAGCTTTGGGCTATTGCACTCACCTCATGTTGTCGTTCGTGACTCATGGACGTAATTAATTCATCATCTGATAGATCACGGATACAAACAACTTCCGTGGCCTGTCAGATCGATTTGATGAACAGCCGCGAGGCTGAATAACATCCAGCTGGATAAGGTGTCATTAGGCGCCCAGACATGAGCTGACGAAAATGATTTGGCCTTGAGGATACGGTGAGTAGTCACCTATACCATTCACAACTGGGCTCAGGTCTATCTTTTTCACCAAATCTCGGATTAACCAGAGCAGAGCATCGGCCTTCAGAGGATATGGTCGATTGAAGACCACGGCGATAACAGTCACTTCTTCAGCGCTAAGCTCGCAGGATATTTTTGTGATATTCGAGAGCGTGATCGTTATACCAGTGGGTCCCATTTCCATAATCTCCGGTATCATCTCAGCCTTTACTAAGCTGGCAAGTCCAGTAGGTCCTATAAGAACGGTGGGAAAGCGTTTTCATCAACAACAGAAGCTTTGAGGTCCATATGCGCGGAACCTTCACTTGATTGAGACTAACATCTCAGCAGAGCCGCACAGATACAAGCTTTTCGAGGACTCTATTAGGCGCCCATCCTCTTTGAGTATTCCATGAGCTAGTTCTCATTCACACAGAAAGCATAAATTTATCGACGCCCGAGGAAGACATTCCCGCCTGGCAGCTTTGCTGACCACCAGTTGGGATGTGCTAGCGGCAGGTGTCTGTAGAAAAAAACAGTTCTGAATAATGAAAGAGCGGTATTGAGGACGATAGCCGTCCTACTATTTCCTTTCGCTCTTCAAGTTGTTGAAAGCCTGGAGCAGACATGACAGGTGGAGAGAGAAGGGTATAAGCAATTGACAGAAAGACCTGGAGTCGTGTTATGCGTCTTTACCAAGTCCAGTGAGGGGTATAGTTGTTGAAAGTTGACAGAATATTTTGATAGTTGGACCGTGTTGGAGGTTAAAGGTGAAAGACTATGTTGAAGGACAGTTGTGACGACAGCAAGACGACAGTGAACGTAACGCTTGTAACTTGCTTGTGACCAACTTGTGACTGGGTAAGGAATGAGCGGGCCGGAGTCGCCGGATGCACATTAGGAAATGATCCCGTTTTCAAAAATTCACGACTCACCACCACCAACGCCACATACCATGCCTGTTCAAGACTTCGATTCCCGTCGCCTTGTCGGGGTTCACGCGGAGCGTGTCAGCGATGTCTCCAGCAGAGACTTTCCCGGCCATTATCCGGGCGAAGACCACTCCTGGAACTTGGCAACATTTAAAAAGGTGCGTGAACAGTGTGTTCCGGCTTGCTCGTCTATGTGCTTAAGGACGCGTGGTGTTTTTTCTTTCTTTGGAAGTGCAGAACTTGAAGGTCAAGATTCAGAGATTATCAAAACATTCGGTGGACTTTGATATCGTTGGGGTGGATGCGTCAATCGCGAATGCGTTCCGGAGGATAATGATTGCTGAGGTAAGTTTTGTCCTGAATACGAACATGGCTGTCGACGACACTAATGTGAGCCTCTTCTCGCCGATCTTGTAGGTACCAACTGTATGTATAGAGCAAGTGTATGTCTGGAATAACACGACAGTTATCGTGGACGAAATTCTATCACATCGGCTGGGTCTCGTACCTCTCAACATCGATCCCTCATTAATCAGCATGAAGGCAGGTAAGTTGATAGGTTCTTCCTCCTACTTTCGCTATAACATCTCATTTCATTATACCCTCACAGACATTGCCGATATGGCAACCGACCGCGACACCGTCGTCTTCAAAATCGACATCACCTGCGAACGAAATCCCAAAGCACCCAAAGGATCCACCAAACCCGAAGAAATGTACATCAACCACGAGCTACTATCCTCGCATATCAGATGGGACCCTGTAGGAGAACAAGAGGAGATTTTTGCAGGCTCCAGACCAGGGCCTACGAACGGGAACATCGTTCTAGCAAAGTTGCGGCCAGGACAGTCGGTGAACATGGAGATGCATGCGGTCAAAGGGGTGGGCAAGGACCACGCTAAATTCAGCCCTGTTGGTGCGTTGGTCCTATTCTCATTCCTATAATCATAAAACTCATCGCGCACAACGACCTTAGCCACTGCTTCCTACCGCCTCCTCCCCCACATCAAAATCAAACAACCGATCCCACCAGAACACGCCGAGAAGTTCCAGAAATGCTTCTCTCCAGGTGTAATCAAAATCGACCCCGCAACACGCGAAGTAAGCGTCGACGAGGAGAAGGTGCGGAACGACACCGTCAGCCGTGAGGTTCTACGGCATCCAGAATTCGCAGACAAAGTCGAACTGAGCAGAGTGCGGGATTACTTTTTATGTACGTGCCGCTACATTTTTTTTATAGTTTTGGACGCTGTTGACATTATATTGCTCCTCTTGCAGTCAATGTTGAAACGGAAAGCGCGTACGCTCCTGAAAGAATACTGCTAGAGTCGGTCAAGGTCATGCGAGAAAAGCTGTCTGTGATCAAGGCAGCAGCTGAGGCACTGCGGGAAAAAACTATGGCGGTGGATGGCGATGTGATGATGGAGGATGCATAAAAATCTGCCTAACTTATTTTTTGAGAGTTGTACGTTGTCAACCTTTTCTTCAAGGCGATTGCAAGCTGATATTCGAGAGCAGATGATTATTATACTATACATGTATTGTTACAGAGGTTGGTATATTGGATGACCAATGAGCATAGCGTCAAAGATGAGTTCCTACATGCAAGTACATTTTTTACAAGGAAAAGTTCGTCCAAATCAGATCGGCGCCGGCGGAGGCAGTGGTATCTTGTCGACTGTGATCTCAACAGGCGTGTCCGCAATCGAGGGCTCTACCGTAGGCTGTGCCTCAGGAATTTTGGCCTCCGACTCGACTATCGTCGTTATCGCGTCCGCCTGTTGAGTATCGGGTTCCGGAATGCCGGTATTTTCAACTGAATCCGTCGTCGAAGGTCCCTCGTTCCCTTCAAGAGCTTCGTTTGGGTTGACGAGTGCCGATGGCGTAGCTGCACTGGACTCAGGCTCATTGTCCAGTTCTTTGATATCCTCAGCCGTGGTAGCGGGTTCGTCAGCGTTTCCTCCGACATCATCCGCCTTGCCGTCCTGCACATCCTCCCCCTCATCGCTTTCATCACCATCCTCCCCCTCCTCCCCCTCCTCGCCACCCAGCACCGCACCCTGAAACACCTTCCTGAAATCCCGTATCGTCGGCTCGCCCAGGATCGCGAACACCACGCTCTCGAACACGCCGTGGAACGTGCCCTCGGGGCGCACGAGGAAGTCGAAGAAGATCCCAGCGATGACCTCGACGTTGTTCTGGAACACGCCCGTGCCGTAGGCGCCGAGCACGAGGTGCGCGGCGCGCCGCTTGTGGAAGAGGTACAGGAGGCGGCCGATGCGCTCGCGCATCTCATTGACGATGTCCTCGTCGGCCATGGCGAGGAGGGTCTTTATGGGGATGTGCTCTTGGGGCGGCGAGGGGATGCGCGGGGGACTTGAGGTTGATGGTTCGGGTTGGGGAGCGTCTGGTTGGGTGGATGAGGTTTCTGGGAGAGGTTTCGAGGTGGGGGTCGGATCTAGTGGTACTGGTGCGCTTTGAGTGTTGGCAGACGCCACTGACGCCCAAGGGTTGGATTCATCTTGCTGCGTTTCCGCATGGTGGGGGTGCTCTTCGCTTGATCCTCCACCGTTGGTGCATCGAGTTCTTTCATTTCTACATCCGTCCCTTTGCTATCCTCGTCGAGTTGCATTTCATCTGGAGTAGTAACCTTGGCTTCTTCACCTGCCTTAACCCTGTCCTCTTCAGCCTTTCTTTTCTTCTCTTCGATTTTCAACCTCTCCTCTTCAGCCTTTCTTTTTTTCTCTTCGCTCTTCAACCTCTTCGAATTTTCCAGCAATATCTTTCTCTCCCTTTCCCTGTGCCTCCTTTTCTCGGCTTCTCGTTCTCGAGCCTCCTCTGCCGCCCGAACCCTGGCGCGGAGCAATCGCATATCCTCCTCCCATTGCAACTTTTGTCGCACCTCTCCTGCGTTGACGGCAGCAGAAGTGAGGACGTCTACGTCGATTGGCTTCTTCCAATGGCCTTTGTCATTGCGAATGAGGACGACGGCGGGAGAGTAGACCATCGCGTGGGTATAGTACGGGTTATCGGGATCCTCGGCATAATGTGCATAGAATTGAGTGGCGACGTCGGTGATTAGAGATGGATAGAGCGTGGAAGATCGTGCAATAGACTCCTCCTATATAAATACGTGTTATAGACAAAAGCAAAACGACGATAAGGCTCAAAATCGCACCTGCGCTTGAGCGCCGTTCATGAACCCGCCGCCGGGCTTCTTCGCAGAAGCGAAATTCAGCACGCCGATCGTTTTGTTCTCCACCTCGGGGTGGTCATGAAGCATCCTATGCAGCTCCCGCGCGCCCGCCAGCGTCGAGTACTCCTTCATCAGGATCTTCGTCTCCTTCCTCGGCCCAAGGTCGGCCGTGGCCCAGCCCGCGATCTCTGCATCATCAGGGGCGTAGTATTCCGTGTTATCGTTGGTGTAGGTCATCTTCTCGAGGAGGTCGAACGGCTCGTCCGTGCCCGGGGGGACGTACGAGCCCGAATCCAGCGTGTCCAGCGTCAGCTCGGCGAAATCGCGCAGCGCGTCGCGCGAGAGTTTGCCATGGGTGCCGCGCTGCTGTTGGCGCGAGCGGGAGGCGTAGGAGCCTTTCGAGCGCTGGGATTGGGAGGCGGCGGATCGGTAGCGGGAGGATGAGGACGGGCGTGTGTCGCGGTCGTCGTAGGTGAGCCAGCTGCCCGGCGGCTGGAAGTCGCGGGAGAGGTCCATATCTGCTCTGGAGGGTCTGGTTGTTGCGCCCGAGCGACAGAGCGTGTTAGAAATGATGTGGTCGTAGGCTGTATGAAGGAAATGGGTAACGCACAGATACATGGTGGTGGTAGGCTCGAGCTCTTGAGCTCAGCACTGCGGTTCTGGCTTGGATGACAGGGCCACGAGTCGATGTCAAGATTAGTGATCGATGGCGCTGGCCAACTTTGACTGAACCTTACGGACTCCTGGGAAGTGTTCGGATGGGAAGAACTTGACGCGAAAGCTCAGATCCAGATGTTAGAGGTTGGAAAGCGAGAAACAGAAGCAAGGTAATAGTAACAAAATCAAATAAGCGCTGGGGGTCATGATCACAGTCCAGCTGTGTCTATTATTATTAGTGGGACCTCGATCAGTCCTATATGATAGAACATTGGATGTGGCTCTGAGTCGGTCAAGTTCATAGAAAAAAGAATCTGGTAATGATATACCTGCAGGACTGCTCTGGGCTGCTTTACTTTGAAGATCTGTATTCTCCTGAACAATTGTGGATCAGTTCCGCGTGTCACGATGCAACTTATAAGCCTCAATCATTCAGAGCAGGTAATTTTCATTGTTGTAATTGTGTAAACAAGGTGCTCCATTTTTTTTATCATGTTGATGTTGCATTTAAGAGCTCTAGCCCTATAGACATGTGTTGAGTCCCAAGAGTCTTCGAGAGGTCAGTCAGGATTAGCCTGACAGGCAGGTTGAGACTTGATTTGTTTCATTGCCATCTTTTCAACGCCCTTTCCAAGAGACTTGTCAATGTCAAAGAAAAGTCAATCTGAGGGATCTAAGCCGTCATGGCAATAGAATTCTGGAAACATTCGGAGGTGAATTACTGATTAGGTATTAGTTTCCTTTTCTGGAAACTTTCTCGGCGTCATCCCTCGATTCACTAAAAGAACGACTCCTATGAATAGGACTCGTGATAAAGTGTATATTATATTATGCTCATGTAAATGTACGCTGGAAATGCTATTCTATATACGATCTATCTAATGAGTATAGCCAGATGGACGAGCGTCGAGCGATCAAAACACGGTACCGACGATCATTGCTCATCAGTACTCTGAATCACAAATGCCGCCGGGAGGTTAGATAAAGATTCAAACCAAATTATAAACGTCATTGCAGCTTCAGCCACATGCAAAGCAGTTACAGGGGTAGCCGCAGAGAGGGGGCTGGAGGGTGGCAGTGGACAGACGAACGTTCCTCGTCAGTACTTCAGTACGCATCGCTTTCGAGTCTGCCCACTGGCCTGCGCTCGATCCGCGCCCTGCAGACTTGCTGCAGACATTCTTCCGTGGTGCGCCAGAGAGCTGACCCACATTCCTCACGAGGAAAGGGGCACGGCGGCAGGTAGTGGTGGATGGCGCACGCGGCACTGGTGAATGGACCAAGATTTGGCGGCGTTTTCTCTGCTGCTGTCGAAGTAGTCTGTATTAGGCAAGTTATGCTTGGCTAGGCTTGGCTTACTATGTATAAACCGGCGATCCAAACAGGCCCTTAATCACAGTATCTGGGCTCCCTCAATACCAGCCTACGCACAGTATTAAGAATTATAAGGAGCGCGCTACAATAAGATACTTTTCCACAGGCTCGAGTTGAAGATGTCTATCCAGATGCACGCGCATGGAACGCTTTGAAAATATACCGGAGGGGTTCCTCCAAATACACTCAAATATGTGTACCAACTTGGAGATTTGTCTTCAGATATCAGAAAGAGATTCATTTAGCAGTGAACTCCGAAGAGGCGCTTCTCTGATTGCGATGATGATATGCGATCACAAGCGCATTCTAGTCAATTAGGTTTTGCAACATTCCAGCAAGTGCGTGTTTTTTTGGAGGCAAGCTTTATGCCCGCCGCTACGCATCTAAGGTGAGCGCAAAGTCTGTGTTCTATTACTTGGAGTTTAATTTCTAAACCATCACATACGCGCTTATTGGAGACGAGCATCTGAAGCGCTGCATACGCATTTACCAAGTAGGCAGACTACAGTGGAAAGCGATAAATGATAGTCGATCAACTTTCCATCTTCTCTAAGTGCACATGCGCAGACATGCGCTGGTTTGGAGATAAGCCTCTCAATCAGCACGCATGCCCAGTTTTAGGGAAGCCGCCTCTGCATCAGTGCACATGCGCTTTTCTGAGGACATATATCTAGATTGCTCTAAATCAAATATCTATTATCTCTCCAAATCATTGCCATATGACCTTTTGGACCCCCGTCTCTAAATCAGCGCGATGAGGCGCGATCGCGCTTTTTTGGAGCCTGTGGCGTCTATTGTCCAAATCACTGCGCACGCGCTGTTCGATCTTTCAAATGTTCTCAATTGCTCCCAGCCGGTTCTGTAAGCGAGCTCGGCCTATTTATTCGAAACTACATATCTTCCTTTCCTTTTTCCAAGCATACCAAACACCCTCGTTCCCTGATTTCTAAATCTGAACTTTGACGATATCATGGGTGTTACACTGTTCGACATAGCGCTCCTGGTTCTCGGGCTTGTTCTGTTGAAGATAGCGTTGAAGCGACCGTCGGTCGCGCCTCTGCCTCCCGGACCGCGAAGATGGCCTCTTCTTGGAAATCTTCCGCAAATGCCGACTTCTCGGGAATGGCTTACCTTCGCAGACTGGGGCAAGAAATACGGTATGTTTTTTTCTATATATTTCTGTCAGGCCAGAATTCCCCTACCATGCTAATAATGTCGCGCTTCTCTAGGAAACATAGTTTCTGTTTCAATATTCGGACAAACCATGATCATCGTAAACTCAGCTCAAATGGCGATCGATATGCTCGAGAAAGAAGGCTCGATCTACTCTGACAGACCTCGACTGGAGATGGGAGGCGAACTTGTGGGCTGGAAATCGTCGACTGTCCTCATTCCCTACGGAGACCGGTGCCGCAATCAGAGGAAACTCTTTCGTCAATGCATTGGGACCGCAAGCGCGATGGCTAGGTTCCATCCCAGTGGCGAATTGGAAGCCCATAAATTCTTGAGACGTGTTCTGGCAACGCCCGATGACTTGGCCGGACATGTAAGACAGTAAGCTCACTATCACTATTCTGGCCTCAAAACCTTCCTGATAAATATATTCTCCTAGTACCGCCGGCGCTCTCATTCTCCGAATCGCGTATGGCTACAAAGTCAAGGAGAAAGACGATCCGTTCGTCAACACGGCCGATGTGGCTATGGAGCAATTCGGACTTTCTACCGCGCCTGGGGGCTTCCTAGTGAATCTTGTTCCTGCTCGTAAGCTTCGTATTTGTTTTCTAATTAACTATAATCTATACTAAAAATCGCTATAATAAAGTCAAACACATACCTGCATGGTTCCCAGGAGCCGGTTTTAAGAAAACTGCAGTCGAATGGGCCGCAACACTGAATGAGATGGTGGAAGAGCCTTACCACTTTGTTAAGGAGCAAATGGTATGTGAATTTTGTCTTGTCGTTATTGTGTCAAGCTAAACCCCTGTTTAGGCGTCCGGGACTCCTGAGCTCGAGGAGTCCTATACATCTCAACTACTTTCACAGCCAGGATTGACCAAGGAACAAGAATATGATATCAAATGGTCGGCCGCAACGCTCCATGCTGGCGGCGCTGACACTGTACGTCTCTATCCCTTGTCCTCCACAACTTACCTCGTTCCTTAATTTCAAATTGCGCTTTAAGACGGTAGTTTCTATCAAAGTTTTCTTTTTGGCTATGGCCTTGAATCCGGAAGCGATGAAGAAGGCACAAGAAGAGATAGATAGCGTCACAGGAAATGAACGGCTTCCTTGTTTTGAAGACAGGCCGAACTTGCCATATGTCAATGCCGTCCAACTTGAGGTCCTTCGGTGGCATACTATCGCACCTAATGGCATGTTTAACCTTCTAATTTTTGTTTTTGATGGAAGACTGATTACATGACCTTCAATCTCAGCGATTCCTCACCGTGTTACGGAGGACAACATTTTCAACGGTTACTTGATCCCAAAAGGATCCCTAGTCTTCCCCAACGTATGGTAGGTATTCAAACCTCCTCCGGTCTTACGTGCGCGAGTCTGACATGTATTAGGAAAATGATGCACGATCCGGCCGTCTACAAAGATCCTATGACCTTTAACCCCGAGCGGTTCTTGGGACCAAATGCAGAAACAGATCCGAAACTGGCAGTATTCGGATTTGGAAGAAGGTAAGTAATCATTCTCAAAATTTCTCATAACGTTGCCAAAAGCTCAACAATATCCACGGAAGAATTTGTCCAGGCAAGTGTTTTTCAACGATTTCGACTACATTTGTCTCTAACATGCATGCCATTAGGTCGAGTGATGGCGGATGCCTCGGTTTTTATGTCGATTGCCATGTCGTTGGCGGTGTTCAATATAGCCCCTCATAAGGACGAAGTACTTGTGCACGAGCAAATGCCGGGGACAGTCAGGTACTTTTCATTGGCTTTGAACTTCAGAGTCTATGGCTGATTCGCAATAGCCATCCCAAACCTTTCAAATTGTCTATCACCCCAAGATCGAACAAGGCTGTTGAACTAATTTTGGGTGATTAAGAGTTTGAAGTTTGATACTCGGGGAGATGAGTGATGTTGTACGAGACTATATGTTGTATCGCCAGAAATTTGAATATATGCAGATCTGTGGATGATGTATTATATTATGGATCATAAAGGCGCTCTTTGGTTTGCAGGTTTGCGACCTCCCGTGGCGATTCCTCAACGATTCCTTGAACTCAAAGCGCTTTCGGCAATGTTAAAAGTAGCTTTCTGACTCGCTTACGGAGCCCAGAGGGCAAATCGCTGGGAGATTGCATGCTGGGTAATGGACGTGCCCACAAAATATCCATAGTTGGCGATCAGCATTCCTTTTTGGGCACTGCGTTTCAGAGTGACTGAGGCAGGCTATCCAGAAAACTCCGATTTTTCTAGAATACCCTGCGCCTTCTGGTTTAAAAATAAGCCATTGTGCTGTTCTTGCATTGCGATCTACCGATCAAATTTTGAACTGGAGATATTCTGGGTTTGCCTCATCCTACTTCATATGTTACTGATTCTTCATCGTTTTCACGTCCGGTTCAATACCTCCCAGCCTATAACAGTATTTAGTCCACCAAGAGCGAAGCATTGCGTGTTTCAAAAATGCGTAGAACTCACCATCTATACACCACTCTAGAATCCCTATCGCGACACCTTGGGTCTTCAGAGGCTGCTGTGTACGCCGAGAGTCCAGCATCTCCTAATACAAGATTCGCTCCGACTTCTTTGGCAGCCGCAATAGCCAGGCTCATATCTTTCTTCATAAGTTGCACCTAATCACGCTCATCAGTACCTGCACCCAGTCAAACTCGAACGGCACGGTCTTGGAGAATGGAAATATCACCAAGTAGCACACACGCACCTTGAAACCGCCCTCATAACCGTTGCTCGTGACCGCCTGCGGACACACCCCAGGCACCGGATTGACCGTATCATTCACCCAACTCCCCCCGGAGCTCGTGCTGAAGCACCGCTGCAGCACGCGCGGATCAACGCCCAGCCGCATGCCGAGGTTCATCGCCTCGCTCGTCGCGAGCGCGATCATTCCGCTCAAATAGTTGTTGCTGAGCTTCGCTGCGAGGCCGAGGGAGGGGCCGCCGAGCGCGTAGACGTTCGAGCCCATGGTGCGCAGGACGCGGGTGAGCAGGGGGAGATCGGGGGAGGCGGGCGCGCAGCCGAGCATGATGGTGAGGGTGCCCTTGGATGCGCCGGCGGTGCCGCCTGAGACGGGGGCGTCGTAGAAGCGGGGTTGAGGGTTGGCGCTGGTGGGTGAGGATGCGTGGGTGGAGATGACAGCTTCGTTGACGGAGAGCGAGGTTGCGATATCGATAGTTGAGCTGGAATAATTCATCAATATAGATATGCTGTGAATTCAGAAGTAATGCTCTCACCAATCGATAAATATTTTCGCTGAGATGTCCTCCGCTGCAAGAATACCTGTCTCTGGAGTCAAGTATACGGCTCGAACGTGGGCGCCTAATATGTCATAAGATTATTTAGACGTCTCTTTGACATTAGATAGAAGCTTACCTTCTGGAACTATTGTAATAATGCATTCCTAGTAATATCGAAGTCAAAACCCATTCTACTAATACAAATTTTCAGAACCACATACCGATCGCTCAGCAATCTCTCGAGCATTTCTCGCCACTACCACATTCGCTCCGATCCCACTGCCACTCGTTTCCTTTACAAACCTCTCCATCGCACCCGCATCCACATCATAGATGTATAGAATTGTTCTTGTGGGCACCTTTGCACGAAGTTGCAGTGCCATTGGGAAACCCATAGCGCCCAGGCCTATCCATCCGAATGCATTGGGGACAAGGGGTATGCGCTGGCAAAATCTGATATATCGGGGTAGGGAGGGGGGGTATGTCAGATTGGCTTATTTTTTTTTCTTATATACTTTGTATGGTGCTGAAAAGTCAATTTTAACTACATATACAACCTTATATCCTTGTATATTGACATCTTGCATACCCCTTGGACATCTGGCACAATTTAATTAGCAATTAAAACTCATTTGCATTAAATACCTGTGTCTCAAGCCACAGAGAGCTTGTTGAGCACTACTCTTGCACCTACAGCAAGCTCATCAAGTGCTTCTCTCACACCTGCAAGCCAGCAAGCTCATCAAATGTTGTGTAGGTTACTCACACCTACACTGAGATTATCAGGTGTTGCTCTTCCACTGCTGGCAAGCTTGTCAAGCTTAGCTTTTTTACTGCCAGTGAGCTTGGCAAGTGCTGCTCTTCCGCTGCTGGTAAGCTCATCATGACTCAGTGTACTGAATTTTATAACATAATGTCGACATAATGTGCTAATTAATTATCCTCTAATTCTAGTACTACCTTGAGTGTCAAGAATTGATTGAGAAACCTCAATCAGAGTGGTATTGTGATAATAAGTGTAAGCTCAATGTGTGTGGAAGGGCTGCAAACTGCAAAAGAAGTCGGTGGGGTGGGCAGTAGACACAGAGTAGATACTATATTTAGTGTGCCATGCCTGCCGGGATCAATTTCGGCCATCAAATTGCCTTATTGGGAAAGGGGAGGGGGAGGGGGGGTCAACACAACTTCCTTATTTTTGTAAACCGACATGATATATGTTATTTTTTTCTTGCATACCCCTTGATTGGGGAAGTCGGTTTGATTGTTCTCGTCGCTCATTATCGAGTAGGAAGGAGTGTATTTGAGGCCAACTTATGCTTGAATAGAAATATGAGGTAGATGCGACGCTAGGCTACCAAATTTTGTCGTCGATGTCGATGGATATTGAACGTTCTGCCAGACAACCATGGCATAGAGCCTGAACTTGTGATAAGCTTCCAGTCACATGCGCGCGCCATACACCTAGCACTCACATTCTTTCCCATTCCCAAGCTGTCTCGCGCTCCTCCAGATTCTTCCCAGCCGTGACGCCGTCTGAGCCGTCGGGTTGGTGGTGGTCTTCCTTGAATGACGATGCTAAGCGATGCCACAGTCCTTAATTTTGGCTCGTTACGCATGCTAGTGGACGATACCGATACGGGATACGAGATTTATTACCTAAGAAAATAAATTCAACGTGTGATGTACTTGTGACGGCACACTTGCAGTGCAGGTATTCAAACATTTATGACTCAAAAATATTCCAATTTTTTTTAAATACACTCTAAGCTCAAATTCAAATGTCTCTATTTTTTTGGACGTTGAATTAAGCTGATAAAACACGGAGGATTGCTGTGTGTGGGAGCAGAAGTCATCTAATCATATATGTGACATATGTTACATGGCGTAACACGGCTTGCCGTTCTCGTCGATTTCATCGTCCTTGGGCATTTGCGCAGCAATAGCAGCAACTTGAGGTTTCTAAAAATTAATATATAGAGCGCACACACAGATATGGCCTTATATATAGAATTCAGAGGCGCTTTTACCAGCAATCTCGAGTCTATTTACATTTTTTGAATATTGTTCAATTCCTGTAAGATTGGGCACTCTCATGGTCATTTTCTCGAGCTGCGCAGCGCGCGAAAAAAATTTGATCATTCGAGTACAGTAAAAACCTTATTGTTAGAGTATAATGACGGCTTGAACTGCAATTGAATTGCTTCAATCCTATTCTTCTTCTCTCCCTGTGAATTTCTATTTCTTATTCATTTGCAGGGTAATAAGAAAGCTACAAGTGTTACTCTACTCCTAGTATACAGTGTCCATAGTTCAATCACTTGTTCAAGCATTTGAGGTATAATAACACAGGTGCAGGTATCTCTTTGAGTCAATTCTTTCCAGAGACTGAATATTCTTATTTATTATTTATTTATTTATTTCCATCCCACCAGCATCCGTATCGAGCCTTAATTTTGGGTCATGCCACGGGATCTATCGGCCCGAGATGTCAGATGATAAGCGCGTGATATTATAGGAGCTTAGGGGCTACTTTGGAAGCTAAGGTAAGAGACTTTTGAGAACTCACCGACGGCGAGGCGGAACGCCATAGTCCGAAATGCGATGGGTGCCTGTAGCAGATGAAAGGAAGCGGGGGATATACTTGGAAACTTCTTGTGGGAATCGTTCTAACTTCTTTGTCTTTCTGTTCGAGTCCTTGAAGGCTTTCTCACAGCGCTCGACGCAACACGGGCATCCACTTACATTGCTGTATCCTGAAGCATAGGCCTACAAATTCATCAACACCTCCAGGTCAAATAATGTCAAGGCCAAACGAAGAAGCGCACAAGGAGTTATATGATGCTGGTATTGTGATGAGACGGAAGGTTATGGTGCGTCAAACTTCCTATTATCCCGAGTAAATAATCGAAGACAGTGTCGGTGATATAGGGTGATGCCTACGTCGACAACCAATTGAAGCAGGTATGCTAAAAGCCAATTTTTGATAACCTTCATTCTGAACCCATGGAATGGACGCCAGGGTGTTTCCGAGTTTATGAAGCCTATGCAGGAGCTGGCTACTGAAGTGCGTTCGCCATATTAATTTCCAAGCATGTATAACCTATTAACATGGTCTCGACAGGCCGCTTGGGGAACGATATGGACCCGTCCTGGCCTAGAGCTCAAGCAGCGCAGCTTGATCGTTATCGCTCTACTCGCCTCCCAAGGAAAGGAAGCGGAGGTGTGTCTTCGCCGTCCCTTCGAAAGACGAGTATCCAAGAACTTGCTAACGGCCTCCTGTGTCCACTTCGTGCGGCATATCTAGCTCACAGGCCATATCCGGTGCGCAGCACTTTCATTTTCACCAACCTTGGCACATAGCCTTACGATAGACAATTTGCCTAAACAGAGGAGCGGTGAATAATGGCGCCACGGAAATCGAGATCCGCGAGACGCTGTTGCAGACGGCGACGTACAGCGGAATTCCAACTGGGATGCTCAGCTTTAGGGTGGCGGACGCGGCTATTAGGAAGTTGAAGGAGGAGGGAAAGCTCCCTTGGAATGCTACAGGGTATTGAACTGGGCAAGAAGATATAAAATATATCAGATGCCAGTTACAATCTAACCGTTGAATTTTTAAAAAATGTGATCGTGCAAAGAGAGAAGAAACACTGCCTTGCCCAAGGCCTTGACATGGACAGCGCATTGGCGCGATTGTTTTGCCATTAGCTGCGCAGCAGGCGTTCCGGAAGCCTTCGCCAAATTTCGTCAATGACTATGAGCATTTGTGATATTCCGAGTCCCTTGACAGCGACTTTGGGAGCGTTTTGAAGAGGAGTATAAAACTCAACGCTTGGATTCAATATGTTTGAATCCTCGGATGATTATGTGTTTTCAGCATCATAGAGAAGAGGAGTATCATGGACTGCTCCAAACGCTATCATAAGTCGTGGCTGTGCACTAGACCCAAGAGCATATCACGTCACATTCCCACGATTTTATGAAGAGGTTAATGTTGTCTATGACGCGGTTGAGCTATTTCTTGCATCCAGACTTTATAAAGCCTGGCTCCGTATCCTCTCTCTTCTCTTCATTCTTCTCCTATCCCGCCCCACTTTCTCCTTTCTAATAACAACAACAGCCCCTCCGCGCCTCCCCATCGTTCATCATCATGGCAGCGTCTTCAGCTATCCCCGGGCTCTTCTTCTGCTTTTGCGCCATGACATTGCTGATCTTCGTACGTCGCTGAAACAACTGAGCTCAATTGCATTTTTCGACATGGACTGACGCTTGGACTGGGTATAGGCATCGGTGTCGGTACCGACGTGGTCAGCAGTATCGTTCCTGAAAGTAGGGAGTGGCACTGGGCAGCTCAGATACGGTATATTCGGGTTCACAGGGAGCTCAACTCATATTGGATACTACTTCACGTATGTTTTCACTGCTGTCTTGTCACTGCCTATTGTGTCGTTATGTGTAAATACTGATACATCTCATATCAAACAGTAACGAACATCTAAATGGAACCACCCTTCATAACCTTACCAAAACACTCATCCTACATCCCATTGGTGTGTGCTAAGACTTCCTCGATCTGCTGCAAACTAGCTTACACCCTTTTTTTTTATTCAACCAGCGGCCGGCCTCTCTGGTCTCGCTTTCTTATTCGGGATATTTGGCGCAAGCTATCACCGCGTCGGCACGGTGTTGATGACGCTTTTATCTGGCCTCGCCCTGCTCACCACCTTCGTTGTCTGGATCATCGACATGGTCTTGTTCGGTATTGCGCGCGAGCGATACCGCAACGACGGAACTTTTGCACAATATGGCAATGCCAACTGGTTGACGCTCGGTGCATTCGTTGCCCTGCTCCTCGGGTTCTGCACCTCTGCTTGTGGTATCTTTGGCCACTACAGGAGAAGAAGAGACGTCACATACTAATCTAAAAAGGAGGATCAAGTCGCCCTCTTTTGCTTTCATCTAAAGGAATATCCGTGGAACTTCTTATTTTTGAATTTTCAATCAGCTTTGGAACGACCCACGAGGATGGATTTCTTTCCCGCTCTCACATCTTCGTTCACTTTGATATCTCATCTCCTGATTAATGGGAAGGAAATTATTTTTGGTTTCCACTATTTCCCGCTTTGTACCTTTCCTTCTGGCCACTCTTTTCCTCGGCCCAGCAATGATTCCTAATGCACTTCCATGTTACTCTCATGCCATCATTTCCACGACGATTCACGCCGCTCAACCACCCACGTTATCCCATCCGATGATCCTCTTTATGCCCTTTATGTTTATCGAACCGGAATATACTTGACAGTACCGATAATAAGTTAGATCCCTTTCATTCTATTCTATTCATCTGCTGCACCTTTTGTTGTTTAATACTTTCAGACAATGTTGCTCTCCATCACAGACATTTCTACTGAAATTAGCTACCTGGTGTTGTATTATACTGTACATTGTATTCCAAGAATGTGCACTTTTTTTGGATTTATTCAGTCAAATGAGCGTATGGGATTTCGGAATACCACATTGTCCGACTACAATGACAGTTGCCTCCGACGATTGGCGGTTTGAACTCGCTGAGAGCCTGAGCACTCAGCGAATGCAGCCCTGCTGCCAGCCGAAGCTGACCGGCAATTGGGCGAGTGAATTTGATCCGTAGTCGATTATGATCGATAGACCAATAAGGCAAGGAGCGCCCGTAGTGGAGGAAGAGGGCACGGAAGAGAATGACAATTCAGGAATTATAGCGACTGTATTCCTGAATTATCTTCACTATCTTGTGTAATCTGAATCATGGCAACATACACACGGAGGTTGACGTTGATTGCTAGGCGCTCTTTGACTGGGTCGCTTTCGACACCCAGGAGGTCAAGCTGCTAACCTGCTTCTTCGGAATCGTGAGATGAGACAGATTTGAATATGTTGCAACACCACATATTTCCCCCGAGCTTCAATGGCAACCCTTCCCATTGTCAATCTACTTGGATCTTGGGAATGAGCACATTTCATCGGTGTATCTATGTGCCTTAAATTCATGAGTATTATATACTGGTGGATCTATTAACCGCTGACATATGACAAAAATGGGCGATATGGATAACGATAGAACAAAGCGATATACTTTTTTTCTATCCATCTAATAATGGAGAACAGAAATTTTAGGCTAGCGGAAGACAGTGAACTATATGACAAAATAATAGAAGAAAAAAGTTCCAGAGTTTGTATGTTACAGTTCGAATCTCCTGCTTTTCGGCATGCATTTGGTGACCGAGGGGTATAGATAGTATGAAGTGGAACGAGGCATCTCAGAGTCCTAACTCTAGCTCTAATCCACGTCAGGAATTTCCGTTGACTCCATGATGGCCTTGAGATTGAGTAATTTGCTCGACACTCGAGATATAATTGTTCCAATCGTCCAACCTACAAAACAGTTAGCCAAAAATGTAAAGAGCCACAGAAGAGCCAACGTACTCGAGACTCGTAGGCGCCATAGACCACATCGTCATCGTATCGTTATCCATCGCGGGCATCGCCCCGACGCGCCCATCAAAATCAAAGGAGCCTGCAGAAGCGAACATGGACGCGAAGTCCGCCATCCCCAACGACGCCTGCTGGTTGGCCATGTTCTGACTAGCAGCGAGATTGCCCAGCATCTGGTTGTTGTTCATGTTGAACAGAGGGTCAATCAGGTACGTGTCCATGTTCCCTTGCAGGCCCATTGCCGACGCTGCAGCCATGTTCTGGAGGAACAGGTTGTCCAGCAAGGGTGTCGATGGCGATGGCACCGCTGATGAAGGTGTCGGAAGACCTGTCATAGGCATCCGCGTGTTGGGGCCAATCGAGTCGGAGAAATTGAACTGGCCGTAAATGGGAAGCCGCCCAAGCTCGTTGCTGTACATCGGCAGCGAGAACAGCGCGGGCTGGCGCTGTGGAAGCTGCTGCTGCTGAAGCGCTGGCGCTGGCGGCTGTGGTAGAGTCGAGGAGACGCGCCGGTTTCCTATGATGCTTCGCGGCGGATCCATTGGGGATACTGGAGGAGACACGCTTGGCGAGGACTCGTCATCCTGTTCCCGCAGGCGTTTTTTCCGTGGCGGAGCTGCTGGTTGAGTGTTGGGTAGTGATACGTCTCCAGCGAATGCGAGTTCCCTTAGAATATCCCTAAATATGTATACAAGCAAATCGGACAATGTGTCAATGGGAAATTCTGATTCGGCAAATAAAACGGCGAACCAGTATCGACCCGCTGAGGCCCAACTATTTCCATATGGTTTAGCTTTGCATCGATTCGCTAGAGCGAGCCGAACATACCGTTTTTCAGAAGCTTTCAACACCTCTCCACACCGCTGCACATCCTCCATCTCTCTCTTTGGATTCGGCGCATATCCAGACCGTCGCCCGCTCCAAATATTCAAAAGTAAAATCACAGCCGAAGTAAATGCCGTATTCTGAACATTACAATTAGTTAATCGAAATACCGAACCACATGGAGACCCAGTAACACACCTGAAGATAAGCAAATGGTAATGCACTCAATTGCTAAACGACTCCAGTACATGACAGCACGACCGTGCCGCATTCGTACATATCGCAAGAGAGGGGAAGGCAACTGGGGCAGCGTTGCGCGGCGATGGGATGAATGGCCTATGGATACAGATCTGGAGGTAATAATACGTCGCGTGTAAGCGGCGGACTGTTTGAGGAACAGTTCGTTGTCGCAGTTTGGATTCCATCTGACTGTAGGAATGAGATAGATTAAAATTCAATCAGTAGAAGATGGTTAGTGTGTATCATACGGTGCGTTGGTACAGAGTCCATCCAGCTGTTCATAGCCGAGTCCAGCTCGACTATAACTGTTGTTCAGAAAGTGGTGGCTGGCCGAAAGTGTTTCTAGGCGCTTGATAGGGTACTAAATATCACACAAAATGTATATCAATACCTCAGATACTCAGAGAACGACATCATACTCACAATCAGCCGCATAGCATATGCCAAATATATCGATCAAACCCAGATAACAATTAAAAAATGTGATAGAGGATGGCTTGTCAGGAGGTTGCTTGAACCCGTTTTCCCAATATTCATCGTCACATTCAAGGGGCAGGTCCAGGTCGAAGCTACGTCAATCCTCAATGTTAACAAGCAGCAAGACATACATAGCACATAAAGCAAGGGGGAAAACGCACTCTTCATCTTGCAACGCACATGGCGCCCTGAAAAGGAGCTAATATGCGATCCAAGGTCATCAGTACTATGGGTATTCCCAATAAATTCGAACTTGATGCAATGCGCAAATGTCAGGAACACCCACCAAAATGCCTCTTCCATAGCTTCTTCTG
>JACGCK010000321.1:0-42698 GCA_014925825.1 Pholiota molesta
ACATCACCTACCTCATTAGCAACAGCAGCAACAACAACCACACTGACACCAGCTACTGCCGACGAACAAACGCAGAACGCCAACGCCCAGATGGCTCGATTGGTCAGACCAGTATGCGGAGGGGGCAGATCTGAAAGGGCAGGGAGAGGCGCTGGGCCGGCGGTTCGACCTCGGCGCGATTCTGGGAGGCGGCGAGGATGGGGATGGTCTGGAAGGCTGAAAGGGCTTTGGAATATGGTGAACAAGGCGATAAGTAGTGTTTACAGGTCCGGTTACAAGACCGGAAAAAGACCGGAAAAAGACCGGACCATAACCGCAGTGGACCGGAAATAGAATGGACCGATCAAGACCGCAACCGCGGTCCGGTCCGCGGTCTTTCCTGATTCTCCAAATCAAAAGACCGATAAAAACCGGTTAGGACCGGTTTCAACCGGTCTTTCTGCGGGATTTTTTGTAGCGTAGTAGAGCACTAATAGCCCTTTCGAACAATGTCAAAACCATATTTTTAGCATAAGAATTGACGAAGATATTAATAGTTTACGATCAGCTGAGTATTTTGGGCGCTTATAAACGCTTTTGCCCGCGTTTCAACCATTAATCATTCGTGCCTTTCGCAAAGTTGCACATACATGGAGGGCATATATACCTGCCTAATGCATTTTAGACTTAAGTAATCGAGTAATATTTGACTGAGCTATAATTGAATTAATGATGTGTACATTACCAGACTACTACAAGACGCTTTTGCCAACGGTTCATTCGTTAAGTAAGCTATCCTTTCGAAAACCAGGGCCAAGGTAGAACATTAAAATACCTATCTAATGAGTTTTTACACATAATATTTGGTTATAAACTCATTGAGATATGGGCAAATGCGCTCAAGTAGTCTAATTTCTACTAGTTAAATGGTTTCTACATGGAAAATCTGGCTTGAAATGCTGGTTAAGACCGGTCTACAACCAGTTCTCAACCAGTCTTGACTAGGACTGGTTGAGACCGGTTTTTGTCAGTTGCTGAACCGCCCAAGACCGACATAAACCGGTCCATGTCGGTCTTTGTCGGTTTTTTGCAGTCTTGAGACTGCCCTGGACCAGTCTCGGTCTCGGTCTTGCCAAATTTGGGCAAAAGACCGGACCGGACCGGACCTGCAAACACTAGCGATAAGCTTGGCCTCGTTCGCCTCCGCGACTTCCGCCGTCTCCGCGTCTGGTAAGTTGTAACTCATTATTCAAATGCTATTACTCACTTGTAATCCCAGGTACCACTCTCCGTAAAGGAGTGCATTCGTAAACCACCCACCAGCACCAGCCTTAAATCTTGGTACGTCGCCAATTTTTTCATTTTTCGCAAGCAGAAATGCTAATTCGTGTCCTAGTTACTTTGTTCGAGCATCATGTGCTCTCCTCCCCGTTGTACTATATTACTTCCATCTGTATCTTGAGCTTCATTTGCATGTATTATACCAATATCTTGTAGCGTCCCAAATATTCTTGCCCCTCTTGCTCCGTATACTCAATGTTTTATAATTTTTGATGTGTAAAAAAGTTATATAACGAGTTCTACTATTGAAATGAGATCCCTTCCTTTAGCGCCCATAGTTTTTATGGACTGCATATCATGAATAGAAATAGAATGTCATCAATTCTGCTTTTTTATGCGTTGATGCAATCAGTTTCTCATGTTTTTCAATGGTACTTTTTATCGCCTTGAGAAATATTCACGATTTTGCGGCACTCATTTTGCTTACAGCTCTTACGGTTCATTTCATGGTTCACAACGAATGTCTTAAATCCTGGCGGTTTACTACCCGCGAACCCGCTTAAATTTGGAATTAAATGTTACTGTGGTGCTACAATATATTGCTCTTATCCCGAAAACGTCATACTGATAAGATAATGACAAGTAACATACAATACATTGGAATAATGTCATTTGCTATAATAGTTAGATATACCCGGCAAAGTATATGTAGCTGCAATACCATTCATTTATATGGTTGTGTCCTTCTGTAATAGTTAGATACTGCTTACAATATATCTAATATCTGAAGACAACAATATAATGTATATGTTACTGTGGTGCTACAATACATTGCGCTTATCTCAGAAATGTCATACTGATAAGATAATGACAAGAAACATACAATACATTGGAATAATGTCATTTGCTATAATAGTTAGATATACCCGGCAAAGTATATGTAGCTGCAATACCATTCATTTATATGGTTGTGTCCTTCTGTAATAGTTAGATACTGCTTACAATATATCTAATATCTGAAGACAACAATATAATGTCTTATATGCCAATATACCCCGCCGTAACACTGCCACTTAGTTGTCGGAGCTACAACTAGATATCAACTTTTCCACAATTTACTGATGTCAGCGCTCGAAATGTCTGTTTCAACGTTGCTCCGCTCATCCCACAAACGCCGACTGTTTTTCGATTCTGATACGAGCTTCGAGAAACGTCAGATGCTCACTGAAATGTCTATTATTAGGGTTCTCTCTGAATGATCACAACAGACAGTGTGCGATAGCGTTCTGAATTTCATCGATACGCACGAAGCTGCTCTGTACCTAAGTATTTATATCTGATACTAGCACTCGGCAGACATCCAAGACATCCAAAAGCGTCGAACGAGCGCCATCGCGCAACTGCGCTGTAGTGCAAACTCGGCCGATTCGTCAGCGGCGCGCGGCGTAAGTGGGGGCTGTATGTATCTGACTGTGTAAGAAGGCATACGATGTCGACGGTAAGGAGGAGGTCGTCCCCAATCGAATTGGCAGCACCTACTCGGTCGAGCGTGCTGATACCGAGGCACCGAGGCTGCCTCATCCACATCGCACCCATAATCCAATACTTAAGGGTCCTATGCTTTCGGTGATACGAGCACTGGATCCCTAGGGAGCGTTGGAAATACGAACTTGGGCGTAGATTCTGGGCGTATGTATTGGAGGATGGAGCGGGAGGAGTGAGTTGGCCAATGATCATGAGGTGCGCAACGCTTGGATATGAGTCGTGGGGCCTTATACCCGATAGTTGACGTGGACCATGGGTCATTAGCGTTTACAAATGCACAACGTACGCGAAATCGCCGGTGAGGTGTCGGAAACGAGGATTTACAGAGTCGCGCTGAAACGTCGAGTTCCAAGAAGCAGAATATCAAGACAACGTAACGATGAGATGACTAGGGTGTCCAAAACATCGAGCAGGAGCAGAGAAGAGGAATAGAAGAGTGTTGTTCAGCCAACCGTCTCGCTACAGCTACCCACACCACCCGACTGCGCGGCCAATACACTAGAGGGGCGCGTGGACATTGGCAGAGATACCATGTACAACCCGTGAACGAGTATCGCGCCGCGCTGAAACAGTCCGTGAACATAACATGACGCGAAACAGTGAGGATGGAATCACCAGAGCCAAGAAGCTCAGCAGGAGACGAAAAGCAGGAACTAGAATTCCTGCATGACGTCCCCACAGATGTAAGGAGCTATTACTATGACTGATCACCTTGAACGGCCTGACCGCATTCGCGACGTCTGGTCCCCAGACTGAGAAATACGACGTCAGAGACGAAAAATATGAGCAGCGATATAGATCGCGTTATCGATGGGAGGGAAAGACGAGAATTGCCGCAATTTTGCTTAGGCATCCTAACTTGGAGATCAGGCAGATGAGATCGACCCTGCATCACAGGGCACCCATATAGCATGATATGCGTCGCAGAGATGGGAAGATGCAAAGAAGACAGCCAGAAATTTGCGAGAACGCACGGGGTTGGCGTGGAGAACAGAAGGATGCTTCTGATGAGACATGTCAGAATGAGCGCGTCGAAAGGTCTACGAGAGGCATACGTACTGTACGATGGAACAAAAACGCGTGTGGGATGCGGGCATCACGGTCAAAGGAGAAGCCATGGACGCTGGATCGTTGGGAAATCGCCGCGATAGTGGAAAACTTGGTACCAGCAGCACCTGGAGACGACACATGATCCATATGCCATCTGGAGAGTGCGATGGCGACGGGGTATAGAGACCCGACGCGGTCTGACAGAGGCATCGAATAGAGAGAAAATGGATGGAGGTCGTTCCATCCTCCGCACCATGCATGGAAGAGTGCTGTACCGGAGGCGCAGGCAGGCCGCGCATGCCCAGCACTTGTTCGGACATCGGTGACAATGCCAGCGCATCTGCTCTAGTTCAAGTGGCCCCCAGGACCGGAAGTAGTATACGAGCGTCGTAGAGCGTGCGGTGGCTGCGGCGCGAAGACAGTATTCATGAGCTGCTGATGGCGAGGGGGAAAACTTGTCAATGAGGACATGGGCCCGACGTCAAAAGACACGCATGTGCATATGAGTGCGACATGACTCGGCAGAGGCGGGGTGGGTTAGGAGGGTTCTGGGAATGTTGCAGCAGTCCACCGTTGACGAAGGTAAATCGTCGTGCCGGCGTGCCTCCAACCTCATCCGCAGTATCGTCTTGTCCTCGCCCTTCTGCTCATCATCCTCGTCGTGGTCCGCCTCATCCTTGCGCTTGCTATCCGCCTCGTCGCCATCCTCCTCGTCCCGCTTGCGCCCATACGCTGTGGCTCTGGCTCGGCAAAACGGAGCCATTGGCAGCCATGTCATCCGAAGCGAAGTTGATCCCCCGGTCGAAGAAGACCTTGGAGTCCATGAATACGCTGAGCTGGAAGAGGTCTGCGGGCGTCGTTTAGCAGACTTTGGCTATGGAAACAGTGATGGTCTCGCTTTCGATGAATATGAAGTGTTCGGCGTCACGTCAGAATCTGGAGGGGGCATGTCAGCGGAGGAAGACAGAGGGATGGGTACGATCGGAGGGAGGGTGTAGGGAGAGATCAGGGGGGAAGGATGGAGCGCGATGATGGGACGGAGCGGAGAGATGGGATGTGAAGCACGCATGCCTTGTCTGTTGCGGGAATGCCAATGCCATCGTCATTAGCGCGCTTGAGAACCGTAGAGCGCAGTCATGGGCAGGTCGCGGCTGGAGCAGAGAGTTGTGCATTGTCAGATCGGAGAGACATCCAAAGTCGGCGTCTATACGATGGCTACTACGCGTCAGATAAGTACGCCGTGCCAGGTGGGAAAAGATATCAACGTACCATCGAGGACCTTTTGAGGGTAAGTACCGGCTTCCCTGGAGTCTGGCGTCGAGTATGGTGCTAAGTACGACTTTGCGCATGATATGGTACGGAGGCAAAGAGGACTATCTGGAGTAGCTGCCGCGGTAATACGTATAGAGAGCGTAGCCACAAATAGTAAACAAGGTCCAAATCCCCGGTCCGCACTTCCCGACCCTGAGCTCGTTCCCACATCGGCGAAGCCTCCAATGCCAGCCCCCACAGTGCCTTCTCCGGCCCACCCGATATCTGCGGTCCAATATGAAATCCTTTAAGAAATCTTCATTCACTGCCTTCCAACGACAATTGAACGACAAGAAACTCGGCATCCATGTGAAGGCTCTAGCTTCCCTAGCCTCCATACGGCGCCAGCAGAACACGAACACACATCGAACGAAAACGACCCATCCTACCAGCTCCAGACCCTCCTGACAGCACCATCCCCCCCAGCACTGCGGCGTCTATCCCTAACGGTCAGATTCCCGGACAATATCATTGTTTTCCCCACTTCGTGGTCTACCCTCACCCACCTCTCCCTGCACACCTCGCTTTCGCTCCTTCCCTGGCTCCCCCTGATCCGCGCCGTCCCACGCCTCCGATGGGGGCACTTCGACCTCACCCTCGGCGCTCCGTCCTTCACTCTGCCCCACGCCGCCACCCCACATCCTCCGCATGTACCCCGCCATGTCCATCGTGCTCCGCAGCACCCTAGAACGCAGCGCCGTCATTCCCCTCAGCGCCGTGTTCGCGGCCCTCCACCTCCCCGCCGCACACACGCTCGCGCTCTCCCCGCCCCGCGCGAGAGTATGGGAAGACCGCCGCGCCCTCTGCGAGCTTGCCTCCGCCCGCGGTCCCGCAGCTCGCGCTCGAGGGCCCCCTCGACACCATCGCCGCGCAGCCTACCCCCGCGCAGCCCACCACCGCGCGCGACCCGCCCCCGCCCGCCCTCCCTCCCTCAGCTCCACGACGTGGCCCCGCACTGGCGCGCCGCCCCTGCGCCCGCCCGCCTGCACCTCGCGCTGCACGCACCCGCGCAGGCGGCCGTTTCTCGCGCTGTTCGTGCGCGGGCTACTTCGCCGCGGCGCGCGCGTGGCGCGATCTCTGAATCCGGAACGCGGGCGTGCCCCGGTGCGCGCGGTCGTGATCAGCAACTGCGCGCCGTTTTTCCACCGGATCAGCGTGCGCATGATGGCGGCGCGTGTTCGGGAGAGCGCAGGGACGCGCCGGGGGTCGTTTTGGAGCTGCGTTCCGGGCTGGCGGGCTGGTAGGGCTGGCGCGGGTGTGTGGAAGGAGTGGGGCCCTGGGGGGCGAGGGTTTTTGAGTGCGCAGTTCCGCGAGCGAACTGAGGAGGCAAAGAAGACTGAGCTAGCCAATGAATATGTTCAAGTTCGTGCCGACAACGACGAACTTCAAGATTGTTTCCAACATACGGATTGGAATCTTGTCTCTGCGATTCTGATGCGAGTGACTGCACCAGGTGAGTCATCGGGATAGCGCGTATCTTTCATTAGCTTTGCTTCATGTCGTTTTTGACATATTTTCAGCAGAAAGAACCGAGAGGGATCGCAATATGCCTCAGAAGGCGGGGATGACTTTTCGTGCGCACCCATTTCAGTTACCACATCTACTGCCATCCTTCTCACGCACGCTTTTAGGTTGTAATAACTTGCACCCCATCGTACATGCAATTTTCATCGGATACCTCGGGACGCCGCGGAAACCATTTGCGCAGATATGCGCTCATGGATCGTCCTGCGGACTGATACACGCTCCCTGTCGCGCTCTTCGATAAGAGAGCCTTGATGTCGTATCCAGATCAAATAAATTTCATTTCTATTCCCTAACGAGCTAGACTTTTACAAGGGCGCTGACGATTTCATCCTCGCTGCCATCATAGAGCATACAAACGAAGAGGAACGAATGGACGCGCCGAGACCTTTCTTCGAGGCATTTTTTTTTGGGAAAGACCCCAAATTGGAGTACAAAGTCGCATAGAGCGAGGCGTTGAGCATCAACAAGAGAGCGTCTGATACGCAGTTCGATGGCGCATATGTGACGGATCGAAGCCGACGCTAGCTCAATCAGCACGGCCGTCATCGAAGTGAAGACTAAAGTATACGGAGACCCCCTTGCGCAATTGCCAAAAGGTTACGCGGAGGAGGTGTATGGATTCAAGGTATCTATCTTACTTGTCTACTTTCTATTCCAAAGTTCACTTGACGGGCACAGAACAAGGGCTACTTCGACTCGACCTATTTCCCGAAAATCTTCATCGCTCTTAATAGGCACAAGCTTGAAATCGCGGTTGCAGTGTGCCTCGAAACTTGCTCAAAACGGTTGTCGTCAACGAGATTCTCTGACGGACAAGTTTGCACGCGTCGCTGTGTCTCTGGAAGCCTGCTCTACTCAGCGCAGTGCATCCTACTCGACGCTTACAGCTGGCCCGCCGGCGTGATTTCTCCCTTCGCCGACGCTCGAGCCCTTGGACACGTCTCAGCCATTGACCCGGGGTGCATTCGACACTTTGCCCGACACCAGGACTGTTGGTTGGCCACCCGAGTTCGGCGAATAACACCCAATAGGGCCTTCCTACTCGTGCTTATACGCAACTGTGGAATTCCAGGATCAGCGAGGGATGGAAAGGCACGGCCGGGCAAGCCACATAGACCAGAGCCTCGCCGACATACCTTCAAGACTCTTCATGCGGCAGAGCCTCCTATGCCGAGACAGCTCCGACAACGCTCCTTGGCGTCACACGATGAAGCATTCAAAGCACATATACATGGTTATCGCAGAGTAGCGATGGGAAGGGGCGCTTGCGGATGTCAGCTCAAATATGTTCGCGATCAACGCTAAGCTGCAACTTAGATAGAAAAGCACGCCATGGGAATGATACCCTGGAGGAGATAGGCGTGGACTAGTCGCAGAAGGCCCCGCACACTTATCGTAATGCCTCCCGTCTGCAGTGTGTTTGAGCAGGTACGCGTCGCGAGAGTGTTGCGCTACGGAGGGAGGCGAAAAGAGCAAGTGGTGTGGGCGAGGTGTGGGTGAGAGAAGTCATGGGTGTGGCTCACAAGTACAGGAGAATAGGGATCTCGGATTGCAAGCGCCACGCTGGGAGAACGAGACTCGTTGAAGATGCGGGATGTTAACCAGAGTCACGCAGCAAAAAAGATCCCGCCAAGACCATGCGCGTCAGTGGGATATCGATGCCAGGTGATACATACAGACGAGATGCGCTGAGAACATCGCCGCATCTATTGACCTCTTCTGGATCGAGGAGGTCGGTTATTTCCATATCAGAGTATCGTGGCTGGGAAGAAAGGGCAGTTAGCGACATACTAGACAGCACGATAGGACATCACATACTGGTTCAAATGGAAACGCATAAACATTTTCAAAAACAGAAAGTGTCAAATTTTGGGATGCGTCGGCTCCGATATACGGGCCGTGATCCAACCGTGATCCGTCTCCCTTTCTTTCAACGTTCAGCGAGACTTGCTGCTTCAACAAGCTTAGCATCATCCTGCACACCATCCATCAGTTCTTCGTCCGTTTCCGTCGCATCGCTATGCTACTCCCTCCTATGCAATACATTCGATGCTATGAACACCACACGCGCACCGATCCATATGAAGTTTGAAACACTGTACTCGAATGAAGACACTGCATGCCAGTACGTATGTCGTGACCGGCGCCAATGACATGGATCGTAGAGATGTTATTGATTGGCAGGATGAAGAGGGACGATGGGGATTCTGGCAAGGAAAGATTGATTTCGGAGGCTATGTACGCTGTTTTATTTTTATCTCTGCACTGTGTGCAAAGGCTGTGGCGACCACACGCCTGTAAGTAGTATGCCACATGTTGTCTGAATACATCACCTCGAGTCTTTCCTTCTACCACAAACATACCTAGTCGCAAAATGTCCTCAGCTACGAAGAAAATCTTTGCCAAAATGCGGCCTACTCCCCCCGAACAACCTCCAAATCCAACAAGCAGTGCTGTTGACACGACTCTCGAGCTCTCGAAAACTGTGCTCACCATCGTGCAAGACGTGAGCGGGGTGTTCATCAATTTCCCATATGTTGGCGCGGTGGCTTCGGTCATTCAGCAGTTCCTCACAATCAGGAATGTAAGTGAACGGCTCTTTTGGTTTCAGTCGCTGTATACCGACCATATTCTTAGGAAATCAAAGCGAACGAGACGCTTTGCCACCAGATCATCGACAAAGTGCTTCGTAGATCAAAGTCCATCTGCGATGATCTTGCTACTATCGCGAACTCAGACGCTAAAGAGAGGTTGATCAAACTGGAGGGTAGCTTGAGAGAGTACGAAAGGTGCGTCACGAGTTTAGGTGAACGAACAAATCACTCATCATACTCATAATTCTCCTAGCGAGCTCCGAGCGGCGCTGGATAAGCTGAAGAGACACCAGGCACGAAATCGATGGGACAAGGTGGTAAACCGTGGGTTGGATGAATTGAACGAAACGGCACGACGATTGGATGAATTTAATCTGGAGTTCATGGTGGTGTGTACACAGTCAATGGTCATCTAAATAATGGTGAATCTAATTGTTCGACAGAGAATCCTCGTCGACATCAAGACCGAGCTGGCAGCAGTTGCGGACAGGGTTGATAAAATCGAAGTTACCGAGCCTGCGTACGTCTGCTCATCCCATGTTTAATTTATTACTAATAAACCCACACTCAGCGCCCAGCAAGTCTCCAATGAGACTACGCACGTTCTACCTCCAAGACCTCACCTAATGGTTGAGCGCGACGTGCAACTGAAGATCGCGCTTGATATCCTCCTCGGTGACGAGCCCTCTCGAATTGCGATCTTAGGCGGCGGTGGATTTGGAAAGACCACACTGGCGCGTACAATCCTCCACGATCCCAAGATCGTTGAGCGCTACAAGTCGCGCTACTTCTTGTCCTGCGAGGCTTTTACTGGTGTCGATACGCTGCTTGCGGGTATTGGCAGTATGCTGGACATGAAAGCTTCACCGACCGCCATGCTCGCGTCTATCCGACGCACGCTAGAGACATCTACCACACTCTTCTGCCTCGATAACTTCGAAACGCCGTGGGAGCCGTCTGCCACTCGCACCAAGGTCGAAGAATGTCTGGCATCCATTGCCGACATTCCCAACTTATCCCTCGTCATCACCACCCGGGGTATGCAAAGGCCCTCCAAAGTCGCGTGGTCACATCCTCTTCTCCCACCTCTATCCACTGTATCGTCAGAGAGCGCGCGGAAAATTATACAGACCATCTGCGGGCCAGACCATATTATCGATGAACCCACCCAGAATCTTCTTGATGCTGTCGATGGTATTCCTTTGGCAATCACTCTAATATCCAACCTCCTCCGAGATGGCGAAAGTTCGCACTCGTTGTGGAATCGCTGGTTGAAACAAGAGACAAAGATCGTCGAGAATGGTGGTGATGATCGGGAGTCGAATCTCAACACATCGATAGCAATCTCAGTATCTAGCCCTAGGATAAAAAAGGATCCCGGCGCCATCGCTCTCCTCGCTGCTCTATCTCTACTTCCAAACGGTTTTCCCTCCACTTCTGTCGAGCAACTGGGAACATATCTTGGTATCAATGATGTCCATAAGGCTGTACACACATTGCGAGCAGTTGCATTGATCAAGCCGAATGACACTATCTCATCTCCCCGAATCCAAATGCTCTCGCCCATTCGACTCTTCTGCCTCGGTTTTCTTTCTTCTGATGTTTCTCTGGAGCTCGAAAATGTCACCAACTATTATATCGGCATTTTTTTATGGGCTTCAAATGCAGTTGATGATGCAGAATGTTATGCTCAGGTTGTTCCAGAGATTCAGAATATCCATTCAGTCTTTCAGAGAGTGTTCAAAGTCGGCTACTCCCAGGATATCACTCGCCTCATAACAGCCACTTCTGATCTTACTAGGTGGTCTAACTACGTTGGATACCTATCCCAGGATACCATTCAAATGGCCCTCAAAAGCTCAGTCAATCTCCCTATCCCACATGCTGAATGTCTTATATCACTTGCTCGCTTGTATTGCACTGAAGGCCACCATACAAAGGCTGAAACTTACTTCAGAGAGGCTGCCACACTCTTCAAGCAAGCAAAAGATGTGGATGGGGAGGCACAGGCATTAGAATGCTCTGGTACCGTCCTTTATTATTTGGGGCAGCTCAACAAATCAGAAGTTGCATTCCAAACAAGCCTTAAACTCTATACCAAAACTGGCAATAAGTGGGGAAAAGCAAAAGTTTGCGAAGGGCTTGGGAATTTGTACAGGGTTCAGAACCAATTTTTGGAGGCACAGGCTATGTTATCCGATGCACTGGAGGCCTACCAACAGATCTCAAATCTTATAGGCCAAGCAAATATTGCTCAAATTCTATCTGATTTCCACTTCGGGAGCGGTAATCTAGTCGAAGCCGAGAAATATGCCACCAAAGCCTTAAACACAGCAAAACAAGCAAATAGTGCAACCGGGGAGGGAAATGCACTCCAGACACTGGGCCAGATACATCTTGCACTGGATAGGGTTCCGGAAGCCAGGCAGGCTCTCCAGCAGGCCCTTATAATATTCAAGCAGCAGAATGCTCCCATTAACCAGCTCAATGGCATCGATGACCTAGCAGAGGTTTACATCCGATCTGACCAGCTGTCTGCAGCAGAGGCGCTGCTCACAGCAGCCTCCAAGGTGGACCTGGATGTGGAACAGATACCCTCCATTTTGACTAAGCTCGGGCAGCTTTATATCTGCGGCAACCGCCTCGACAAGGCCGAAACCCACTTGGATGACGCACTCCAGCACTGCCGGAGATTTGATCGCAAAGACCAGCAGGCTATGGTTCTCGCACATCTAGGGACCATATATTTCAAGTCCGATCGACTGGACGAAGCGGAGCAGGTGCTTAAATCTATCCCAGATCTTGGCACATGGACTGATGTCAAAATTCACCGACTCTGGGCCCTCGGAGACCTCTACATCATCAAAGGAGACCTCGAAGATGCGCAGGCTTCATTAAATGCAGCAATGGCTGGATGCAAAGATTGGGGGGAACATCCATTGTCATATCAGCAAGGCAACATCCTTCGCAGCATGGGAACCCTCCACGTAAAACGAGGCCGCGTCGATCGCGCGATACGGGCATTCAAGCGGGCACGCGAATTCCATCGCAAGGCGCAGTGGGTCTCCGAGCAGGCCACCGACCTCAAGCGACTCGGCGAGGCATATAAAATGCTGGAGAGGGCCGAGGAGGCAGGGGCGGCATTCAGGGAGGCGGAGGACCTGATGGAGAGTGTTCATGAGGCTCGCATTTTGAAGGAATAAATGTAGCTACGTGTTTTTCTGTACTTGGTGTGAATGTGATTGGATATGAACATTTTCATTATGTATTGTATTATAGCCTGTATGATAGTGAGGGGACCACTGTAAATTTCACTTCTCTCCGCGCCTTTCGCGATGGCGCACGAAACCACAACCAAACCTATCTAAACACCTGCTCTCAATAATGTAAAGGATGAGGTCTCGGAGAAATCGAAATCGATTACCGTTCGAATTCGAAGGCAACTTGGCTTGACGGAGGTGAATAAAAATCCTAGTAGAAAAGTGAGGTTTGCGATGATTGTGCAAATTACATTCCATCGCTTACGCAAGAGAAACCTTCAATGAAAATGTAATTCCAGCTTTTATTAGTATATTCTACGTACATGGAGCTCGGTACACCAAAGTACATGCGGATGGTAGATCACTGTCGTATTAGTTTCTACATTAAGCACGATGAAAAAAGATAGCACATATCATTTGCGTATGATAGGAACTTGAATAATGTCAATGTAGCGGGAAGGTGGCAACTTCGGCATAACATATTGAGCAAGTCAATGTGCGCGCGGTATCCCCACTCCTTAGTCGATGCTGCTCTGGTATAGCTGGGTACTCAACCCGACATGGTATGCATATCACTACCTGCGGTCGGTCCTTAGCTAAGGCTGCGTAAGAAGATACAGCGCTGGATTGAAAACAAAAAGTACGAGGTTGTACCCTTAGAATGTCATGAATAATGCTGGCAAAGTCGCAGAACCCGCATTGCCTGAGGAGGCTGAGGGTGGCGAATAGGCAGACAGATGACTCTTTCCTGGACGCGAAGGTCGAGCTTAGATGGGCGATATCTCGTTCATAAAGCACTTACGACACTCGTCTATGCCCTAAGGGAGGAGAAATAAGAGGCTAGAAAAAATCGATTATCGAAGCAATATCCCCTCGAGTGCGTGCTACGCGTCGGTGTCGTGATCTCTGAGATTGGGAAGTTGTAAATCCGTATTCAGAGCGAGCACGGGATACAGACAGTTTGAAGGTCCAATTGCACGAGCGCTATCGCACAGTCGCATAAGCATACATACAGTAAAACTCAACCACAGTAACTTACTATATGCCGCCGAATCTTGCTCTTATCGCGTTCCAGGTGAATTGCTAAGTGATCGCCCGACAGACTAAAAATCAGGAGCATGTCTAGCCGTGCAACATCATATATAGATACTCACTTTGCTGTAAAACACAAGAGGCTAAACACCCTTCGATATTGAGCCGATCGCTGTCGGTGACAGCTGCTGGAGGTGTGATGAGAGCAAAGATCTGAAGTCAATGTGAGTTGCCATATGAGGGAGGAGCGGATGTCGTGGGTGTAGAGACACACCGTCGGTCACCTGCATCGAGTTCATGCCGGCGGACAAGGGTCGGACTGGAGGGAGTGGTGAGCGGACGGGGCTATTTGCCATAAGGACGCAATGAAGTGCCAATAGGTGGGTGCGGCACGCCGGCACTGCTGCAAGCTGGTAGTTATTGAGATACGGGCGACGGAGGGGATGAATTTTTTCGCGAAGATGCACCTGCAATGGAGAGATCTGTAGAGAGAAAAATCAAACCACGGGTAGACAAAGACGGGAAAGAGCACCTACATACATCAGTAGAAATGTGTCACAGCGGTAGACGAGCATCGAAAAGCTCGCTACTCTCCGATGGTGACCCTAGTAGCAGTTGAAGAAAGTCGAGGATTCATAGCTTCGGCACTCTGATGAGGCGCAGAATATTTCATGGCGGGGCTGGTGTCGGACGATGGCAAATCAAAGGGCTACGCGGACAAAGGTGGTAGGGGCGGAGGGAACAGTGGATCATCGAAGGTCAGGCTCCGGGCCCAGGGAAGACCAAAAGTCGAAAAACACGTCGATGCGGCCATCTGTCCCAACATCAGTAGAGTGTGCGTGCAAAAAGGGCTGAATCCTACGATATCCGCTATCTGTGTAAAACCTAGCTCCTGGTAACGTCCTGCTCTACGTATACGAGCTAATACATACCTCGCAATGAATCAACCCCAATGCCCAAAGTTCAATAGTTCATTACTAGCGCCATTCAGTACGAAGTGATGGGACCAGCGCCAGGACTGGGCGATCCAGACAGGTGCCATCCGCATCTGACGGTGAGTGCAACGTTCTTGATACATGTGGATCCAGTGGGTTTCATAATATGGTTCACGTTCTTCGAAGATGCAGTCGAATCCAACGCAAAGCGTTCGCTATTTGCCACTCGAGGCTGGTAGGCAATGGGTGCGGAAGGTTCTAACAGATTGCAAGACACGATAGAGCGAAACTCGGTCGATAATCAGCCCCATGCTTTCGACGGACAATTACTACGCACAGCAGAAACATGATCAACATGAGCGGAAGACAAGATATGCGTTAGAGTAGGAACAACAGGGCTCCTATCGATCGAATTCCTTCAACTTCGATGATAGAATCAATGTAGGGGCAAGGCACTAAGACGAGCGATCGATGGTTGAAGTACAGTCGTCGATTGTTTGTCAGTCATCCAGCCGACCTTCAGCAGCCAAATCAAACTCAATACGGGCTTCGAACTCATGACTCCAGGCTCAGCGAACGACGGGAAAGGTGCAGTCACGTACACCAGAGCATCGCCGATATACGGGTGGTATACCTCTCCAAGCTCGCTCCTCCCTAGCCTTCAAGACCCATTACGCGACAGAAACACCAACGCGTCTCCGACAATGCTCCATAGCGACACCTCCCTGCCCCCATAATTCATGCGATGAAGCCTCCACCCCGCCGTGCACGTTGTCACCCCCCAAGAAGCGCTATGGAAAGGGGCGCTTGCACACGCCCGCTCGGAACGTTCGAGCTCAGTGTTAAGCTACGTAGGTAGAGGCAGCGCGTCATAGGGGCTGATACGTGCAGGAGGTTAGCGTGCGCTAGTTGCAGGAGACGACCCCGACTGGGGTCCGTTCGAGCAGGTATGCGTTGCTAGAATCTTGAACTGCGGATGGGAGCGAACAGGGAGAATGGCGTGAATGAGGGAAGTCGTGGGTGTTGCTGATCCTGAAGTAGATATGGGCGATCGTGGGTGCAGGTGTACAGCGGGGTGGGACTGCAACTGGATTGCAAGCGCTAGGCCGGACGAGCGAGATGGTGGGTGCAGATCCGGGATGGTGACGCCAGTGATCGACGTAGGAGGCAATGCTCATCCACTATATGAGCTCGGGCGGCACTCCGCTGCCAGAGACTACCGCTAGCATCACGCCTTTCTCGCCGTCCCTGTCGAGATTCTCAGCAACGAGCTGCCGGGGTCGAGAGCGAGGAATGCGATTTCGACGAAGTTTGTGGGACGAACACTGTGGAGCAAACTGCGCAATGAGCAGAGTACGTTAACCAGGAACATATTGCATGTATGCAGTGGCGCGCAAGGAGTGCGGATGGGTTTGCAATAGAAGTAGAAGCGAGTGAATATATGCTTCCATGGACGATAGCAGTAGACGCACGTAAATGGACATTGTAGGCGGGAATCATGACCAAGGCAGTATCGCTGTATGGGGTAGACAAGCGCTCGAACGAGCGAGCTACGGCGACCACACACTCAAGCGTAGGGCCGAATAT
Organism: Pholiota molesta; assembly: GCA_014925825.1. NCBI lineage: Eukaryota > Fungi > Basidiomycota > Agaricomycetes > Agaricales > Strophariaceae > Pholiota > Pholiota molesta. The sequence goes on from JACGCK010000321.1 coordinate 16,102, forward strand.
TTGACAGATGGACAAGGATTGGCATCGGTGCGAGTTCTGTACACAACCAAACATCGGCCTGCCGAAGGTCGAATAGCGCCCGCCAGTTTACAGGTACATCCGTTGAAGACTCGCTACAGATGCTGGCTGGCAGCAGCCTTCGCCTCGACCCCTCGACTGGCGTCGGGTACCAAAGACTGTACGTTCTTCACAATATCCCTGTGAGATTCCCGCCGATTCTGGGCATCCCCCGCCGAGTCGTGAACACCGTTAGTCGCAAGCTGGATTTGGCGCTTGCGAAGTTTCTAGGACACGACTAGATACGACTCATACGGGCGTCGAGTCACCTAAGCGATGGCAAGCGATGATTAAAGCCTCGAGAGATGAAGTAGGCGGCGGCGAAATCACCCCACAACGATTCCGTGATATCTTTCGGTCGGGAATGATTTTGAGCATGTCCGAGTGGTTAGAGAGTGGTTGGGATATCGCGACATAGAGTACATCATAGGTGCTGTGAGAGAGGGGCGTTGTGGGTAGCAGGAGCTGTGGAGGTGGCTGAGTAGTGCAAGTCAAGGCCGCAAGTGCAGATGAGAGGGGTTCCCTGGGCATGTAGCTCCGCACACACGTCGGGGGTACCAATCTTTGGAGGCCCTCTAAAGATTGGTCCCAAAGGTAGACCCATAGGTTGTATATGGAATTAACTCTGAAATAAATTTATATTTTATCTGCGGAGAGTATGTGTAAAACGTCCCACATGTTATCTATAGAATAACCTGTACATTCTATCTGTAGAGAATTCACAATGTTTTCTGCAAAGACAGTTCACAGATTGGTCTAAATTATATCTACAGGACTTTCTGCAGAGACATTCCATATCTAATCTGTGGGGGCCTCCTATAGATAATTGTACAGATAACCTGCAGGCCAACCTGTGGAAAGACTCTGCAGATTATCTGTAGAGCGAAGTTACAGAAGTCTCCAAAGGTTTCTCCAAAGATTATCTGCGGAGACTCCCCAAAGGTAAATCGGTACGCTGATCCGGGTCACGTGATTATCTTTGGAGCCTCTCCGCAGATAATCTTTGGAGAAACCTTTGGAGACTTCTGTAATTTCGCTCTACAGATAATCTGCAGAGTCTTTCCACAGGTTGGCCTGCAGGTTGTCTGCACAATTTTCTATAGGAGGTCCCCACAGATTAGATATGGAATGTCTCTGCAGAAAGTCCTGTAGATATAATTTAGACCAATCTGTGAACTGTCTTTGCAGAAAACATTGTGAATTCTCTACAGATAGAATGTACAGGTTATTCTATAGATAACATGTGGGACGTTTTACACATACTCTCCGCAGATAAAATTCAAATTGATTTCATAGCTAATTCCATATATAACGTTTGGGTCAAACTTTGGGACCAATCTTTAGAGGGCCTCCAAAGTTTGGCACCCCCGACGTGACAGAGAGAGATGAGTATGGCGGGAGACGGAAGAGACGAAGCAGAAAGTGTGCGGGGAATTCCGGCTGCGGGATCTCCCGGTCCGGAATCCCATCTGCGCATCCAATGCGCGTCCAATGCGCGTCCTCGCATTTTGTGTAAATACTGATCTCGCTCACAAACTTATATTGTGCATATCATCTGTAAGCCCACAATTAACTTTCAAATAGCAGCCCCCAAAGGGATTTATTTTGCAGTAGTCGTTCCCTGAATAGAACGTGCTCAGAACAGGAGAATTGTAATGACCATTCTGTCTTCAACGACAAAGACACGAACGAGCCACCGTTGGGTGCTCAATTCACGGGCGCGTCGACTTTTGCTACATACCTTCAGGCATGGATCGGTCGACATCTTCTTCTTCTCCGCCGCACGATCTGAAAATCTGATCATGACCCAAAAAATCGAATCAACGTTCAACAACAAAGCAGGAATATCTCATGATCAAGCAAAGCACGAATTCGAATCACGTACACGTCATAGCATACTATCTCCGAGTCCTACCAGATTCCACCCCGCGGCTCCTCCCAAATGTATCGCGTCCTCATAGCCCGCTTGCGTCGAATCCTTTTGCATAGCCATCTAACGCCATCCATCCCAGCCTGAAGAATCGCGACCAAACGACATCCGACTATAACCCAAAACCCATATCACGCTACAATTCGTAGCGAAACCGGGCGCCCCAGCTAGCGTCACGCGTGTGAGACGCGAGATTTGTTTGAACGCGGGTGGAAAGGCAGCACATCCTCTCTGGGAATACAGTGATGCGCCAGGATCGCGCCGTGGCATTGGCTATAGTGAGCGGTGAATTGAATCCATGAGCGGGTGTTCGCAGGCGGATCGCAGGCGGAGAACTTGTTACTGGGGATACGCAGAGAACGTGTGTATATGGGGCCGACGTGGCTCAGCAGAGGTGAAGTGGGAAGGTTCTCTAGATGTAACAAATCACCGATAGGCGAAGATTGGGTTTGGGGGTCGAGGTTGTGGAGGTCTTGACATTTTTGGAGCATCGTCGAAACCGCTGGAATAGAGGAGGAAATCAGTAAGGAAAAGGGGCAGATTGGAGCGTGAGGGACAAAAAGAACCTTTTCGCGCTCCCTGCTGATGCTGCGGGCATCTTCGTCTTCGTCCATACCGTAATCCTCGCCCTCGTCCTCGCATGTTCCATCTCCACATCATCATCATTCTTCGCCTAACCTTCCCTCCTTCACCCGCATGCCATCCTCATCGATCCCAGATCCTCTTCATCATATCATCGCCCTTCATCTCCATGACCTAGGTCCCCTCGCTCCCTCACGCTGCGACTCTGTTTCAGCAAAGCAGAGCCACTGGCAACCTAGCTATCCAAGGCGAAGCGGACTCGCGCATTGCAGACCTTGATGCGGATGTACTCGAGAGGTTGCGAACGACGTGGTCGAGCTCGCGAACAGGGTGTTGCGGGTGTTCTATTCGATCTCAGAGATGGTGATGGCATCGATGTACATGAACTTTCCGTCGTATTCTGCGAGACGGTCGGAGTCTGGAGGCGAGGGAGTCAGCGGCGGAGGACGAAGGCTAGGCAGCATGAAGGGAGGACGGAGGGAATGCAGAGAGGCTAGGGATGGCGACAACGAAGGGACGGAGTGGAAAGATGGAATGGGATACTAGGAACTGACTTTGGTTTCATAGACAAAGTAAGCACGTATCCCTTATTTCTTGCCTTGAGGGTGCCAAGGGGCGCGAATATCATGGTCTTAAGCACGTTGCGAACCTTGGAGGGTGAAGCCAGGTCGACATACAAGCGGTCGCCGTTATAGCGCTTGTTGAATGTGAGGGCAGAAAATCCCATTCTTGACGACGGCGATGTAAGAGTTGACCATGGCTTGAAGGTCGATGACCTCCGTTTCTATCCAAAGTTGGTGATGACGGATGCGAAGCGTCAGATGCGCCACGCCAGATAAAATAGGAATAAAATGCACCAGGGAGGGTATCGGCTTCATGGAGTTTGCCTTGGAGCTTGCTTTGAGGATGGGATCAAGGGCGACGTGGCGCAAAATTTGACGTTGCAAGCTGTGCTTTGGGAAAGGGGCATGCGTATTACGCGTATTGGTGCTCGTCAAAATTCTCGAACATGGGCATGCACGGACGTCGAATCACAAAAGCGCTGAATGAAATCGATTACAAGCGATGATTGGATGATGAATGAAGCTTTGAAGAATGATGGGTAAAGGTGGACGCTGGCGAGGTGAAGACAACTGCGCAATGGATCCCTGATTCCTTCTGCCCTGGCATGTATGCGTTTCTAGAGGATATTCGCGACATCCAGCACGTTTGAGGTGCGGTAGGAAGCTGTGGACGTGGCTGAGGCTGGCAGCAGACGGCTGCAGTTACGACAGCGCAAGTGTGAGGCTTCGAGTGCAGATGCGAGCGGTAGCCGGGGTAAAACATAACACATATGATCAGTGCAGAGGCGCAGAGGTGAAATGAGTATGGCGGGAAGGTGAAAACGTCACGGAGGTAGCGAGCACGAAGACGTGAATGCGCGCCCGGGCGCAGAAGCCCATCTACGAATCACCGTGCAGTAAACAGCAGCGCGAGGAGGATATTGGAGAGCCTAAAAAGGAGGCGATGAGACCCGGTGTGAGGGGAAGACAAGGGTGTTGACGAACCTGGGCCTGAAGACGGGTTGTCGCACGGAGCAACCCAGCGATGGCATCCATCGGATACAGCCCCAAGCAGTACCACTTCCTTCCATGATGCGTTTCCTGGTGTCGATCCAACCAGATTCAGCTGTGGAGAACGAGGTCGGAGGGTATAGAGTTGGACGAATCGCGGAGGCCATGGACGTGCGGGTGATTGGAGAACGGAGCGCGTCTCGGTTGAGCTGCAGCGGAATGTACAGACGGTACCCACAGACGCGCGATATGGTGGTGTGAGAGGAGCTGGCGGATGCTGGAGGTGTCCAGCGGAATAGTTCTTCAAGTTGGGAGTGGTTGGGGAAGAGAATAGAAGGACACTGTGGCGGTACTCAGAGGTGGATTCTGATTGGCCAGCGCATAATATGCCGGATCGGCGCAACTCTGCGCAAGGTCCTCAGTTGGTCTTTCGCGCCGTCGAGTCTTTGCCCGTTCTCAAGACTCGATTTATAACAGCGAGTGAAAAAATAGAAGTGTTATTTCTCATGGCTCCATATCTCTGGCTTCAGCGCCAACACATATGCCCACAGCTACACCTGCCAAGTCAATTCGAAACCACTGAGGGTGAGAATTGTGATAGAACAATCCCATCTCCAGCAAACGCTCGCAAACGGCCTGGCGAACCTACAATATATATGTCGCACTCGCCTTCATCGACAAGCCAGGATGCACCTCACCAGCAGCGACGAATCCTCCCAATTCCCAACAAGTCAGAAGGCCAGATACAAAGGAATGGGTGCGACGCAAGTCCGTGTGGGAGCAGAAAGCGGCATCATCTACATCGATATGGTAAACACAGTGTTCTGCAATACGGATCCGGAAGGTATTCATATTTAAACGTGGGACGGGCGAGCTCTATCGTGGTCCACGATCTTTCAAGACACATTCGAACGCGTATTCAACATAGGGGAGCGTTCGTTATTTGCGCCTCGAGGTTGGCGTGCTAGGAGTGCGGAAGGTCCTAGAACAAAAAAGAGACGCGTGAGTGAAAGCCAGATGATAACTGAACCTGTCACCTGCGCCTACAATAATCGAACAAAACCACATCAATCCTATATATAAGTACCGTATTATCGAAAGATCATAGACGCACTGCATATGTCACGATCTACATGTAGCTGTCAATTGCTTAGCTGTCAATTGAATGTGCGGGACGAACAATACCCATAGGGTCAAGGGTCTACGTATAGCGGTGAGCGGATTGAAGCTGAGCAGCATGCATCAGCACAAGCCTGTGATACTTGAAAGTTGGAACAAAAAGGCGATGCGCACTATTAATATACTTTTAGACATATTGGCGATGCACGCAGCAGCTGCCAGTGAGTGGGAATACAAATACACTGGCTGTGTGCATTCCCTTCCTTGCTCTCGATTACGATCCGACAAGCAACGCTACCATGCAAGCACCCACCGGCGGCACCCAAGCCTCTCAGTCGAATGACGATCCTGCTCCCCAAGCGCTAATAGGCAGTAAAACCGTCGATAAAGCGCTCGAATTGACGAATACCCTTGCGGCCATTGTGAAAGAAGTCGCCGAAGTTCTCAATCATGCGCCATACGTGAAGACGCTCACGGGAGTCATCCTACAGTTTATCAAAATCAAAGATGTACGTCCGTAATTCTCTGGTGGAATTCCAAGTTGTCTATATATTGACGTCGAATTTCACAGGAGCTCGAAACGAATAAGAAGCGTTGCATTGAGATTATAGACAAAGTACTCGACCTGTCGCGTTGGATCTACGCCAAGCTAGCGGTCATTGCGAACTCTGGCGAGCGGGCCAAGGAGAATTTGGCACAAGTGGAGAATTCGCTCATTGATTGCGCAAGGTGAGCAAGTCCGATTTATATCGCAATAATTGCAAGGCTAAATTCCAGCAAAGCACGCTCACCAACATTTTGGGAGAACTGAAGAAACACCAAGCTAGACCGAAATTGGCCAAGTTTGTAAGCCGTGGGGTCGAAGACCTGAATAAACTCGATCGTTCTGTGGACAACTTGGAAAAACGACTCTTAAGGGTACGTCAGCAAGATACAGTAACAATGCAGAGCTTTCATAATCTTATTTGATACAAGGACATGGTTTTCGACATAAAATTGCAGCAGGGAATGCCAGTCAGTGGCGAAAATATGGATCCGGCTTCACAGTAAGTTTTCATGTCTTTTATTCAAAGTTACACTACTAAAATAAATTCAGCGCACCAACCGATAGCGCCGATCACGTCCTACCTCCGAAACCCCACCTAATGGTTGAGCGCGAAGAGCAATTAAAGCTAGCGCTCGGTATTCTCCTGAGGCCAGAACCCTCTCGAATTGCGATCATAGGTGGCGGCGGGTTCGGGAAGACTACGTTGGCCCGCACAATCCTCCACAACCCCAAAATTGTCGAGCGCTACCAGTCACAATATTTCCTATCCTGCGAGGGTATTTCCAACATCGACTCTCTACTGCTGGGATTTGGATTGATGCTCGGACTCAACGCGGCTCCGTCTGCGATACTGGCGTCAGCACGGCGTTTGCTAGAGACTTCGACCACACTTTTATGCTTCGACAATTTCGAGACTCCCTGGGAAGCATTCGATACACGCACAAAGGTGGAAGAGCTATTGGAATCCATCGCCGACATCCCAAATGTATCGCTCATCATTACCATACGTGGTGAGCAACGTCCTTCTAAAGTGGCATGGTCAAAGCCTCTCCTCCAACCTCTCTCGACCTTATCTCTGGACGGCGCGAGGGAAATTCTCCAAGACATCGCTAGCGATCATACCGTCGATGATTTTACTCTTCAACTTCTACAAGCCATCGATGGAATCCCGTTAGCGGTTACACTTGTCTCGACGCTCCTGCGCGACGGCGAAAGCTCCGAGTCCTTGTGGGGCCGTTGGTCGGCAAATTACACTAAAGCTATTCACACTGGCGGTGACGATCGCCTATCCAACTTGAATCAATCAATTGCTCTCTCTGTCGACAGCCTTCGCATGAACAAGGATGCATCTGCATCTCGACAGGTACTGGCCGCATTGTCGTTACTTCCCAATGGCTTCCCCTTCAATAATGAAGCCATAGTCAACTTGCAGAAGCATCTCAACAGCTCCGAGCCTGTTGGCTCCGATGTCCCCACAAGGTTCCCAAAATTGCGGACAATGCTAAGGCGCATCACTCGAGCGGATCAGCATACCAAGGATGTCGTAGCATCAGTGGGTATCCCTAGCCAACAGATTAGAATTGGTGATCTTCATACTATTTTTGAAACACTGCGGGCTGTCGCTTTGATTAGGGTAGACCACACCAGCACCTCTCCTCGACTCCAAATGCTCTCGCCTATCAGACTATTCTGCAATGAATTTCTGTCCTCTGAAACCTCACTGGTGCTTGAAAATGTCGCCAACTATTATATCAGCATTATGTCACAGGCTTCAGGTGAGGTTGATGATGCAGAAATTTATGCTCAGGTTGTTCCAGAGATCCAGAATATCCATTCGGTCTTCCAGAGAGCATTCAAAGCTGGCTACTCCCAGGACATCAGTCACCTCATATTTGCCACTTCCTATCTTACCGACTGGTCTATCTACATTGGATACCTATCCCAGGATACCATACAAATGGCCTTCCAAAATTCAGTCAATTTCCCTATCCCCCATGCTGGATGTCTTATATCACTTGGTTACTTGTATAACACTGAAGGCCAACATAGAAAGGCCGAAACTTGCTTTAGAGAGGCTGCCGCACTCTTCAAGCAAGCAAAAGATGTGGATGGGGAGGCAGAGGCATTAGAACGCTCTGCTACCATGCTTTTTCGTTTGGGGAAGGTTGATGAATCAGAAGTTGCATTCAAAACAAGCCTCAAACTCTATACCAAAATTGGCAACAAGAAGGGCCAAGCACAGGTTCGCGAAGGGCTTGGGGAGTTGTACATCCGTCAGGGCCAAAATTCGGAGGCACAGGCTACTTTCTCAGATGCACTGGAGGCCTACCAACAGATCTCAAATCTTATAGGCCAAGCAAATGTTGCTCAAAGCCTATCTCATCTCCACTTCAACAGCGGTAATCTAGTTGAAGCCGAGAAATATGCCACTGAAGCCTTAAAGACAGCAAAACATGCAAATGCTGCAACAGGGGAGGGAAATGCACTCGGGATACTGGGCCGCATATATCTTGCACTGGATAGGGTTCCGGAAGCCAGGCAGGCTCTTGAGCAGGCCCTTATGATACAGAGGCAGCAGAATGATTCCATTAACCAGCTCAATGCCATCAATGACCTAGCGGAGGTTTACATCCGATCCGACCAGCTGTCTGCGGCAGAGGCACTGCTCACAGCATCCTCCAAGGTGGATTTGGATGCGGAACAGATAGCCTTCATTTTGACTAAGCTCGGATGGCTGTATATCTGTGGTAATCGCCTCGACAAGGCCGAAACCCACTTGGATGACGCACTCCAGCGCTGCCGGAGATTTGATCGCAAAGACCAGCAGGCTATGGTTCTCGCACATCTAGCGACCATATATTTCAAGTCCAATCGACTGGACAAAGCAGAGCGGGCGCTTAAATCTATCCCAGATCAAGTTGGCCACTGGATCAGTTCCGAAATACACCGACTCTGGGTCCTCGGAGACCTCTACATCATCAAAGGAGAGTTCAAAGATGCGGCAGCTTCCTTGGATGCAGCATTAGCAACGTGTCAAAATCGGCAAAAATCATACTCGTATCAGCAAGGCAACATCCTTCGCAGCATGGGCACCCTCCACGTGAAGCAAAGCCGCGCCGATCTCGCAATCGACAAATTCAAGGAAGCACGCGAGTTCCATCGCAAGGCGCAGTGGGTCTCCGAGCAGGCCACCGACCTCAAGCGACTCGGCGAGGCATACGGAATGCTCGAGATGGCCGAAGAAGCAGAGGCAGCATTCAGGGAGGCAGAGGAGCTCATGGAGAGCGTTCGTGAGGCTCGAGTCTTGAAGGAATAAATGTAGCTACGTGATTTTCATATACTCGGTGCGGACGTGATTGGATATGGACGTTTCATTGTATATTTTCCAATCATAGCATGATAACGAGCGAATCACTGTGAATTTGAGTTCTCTTCGCGTCTTCCGCAATGGCACATAAAACTGCAATGAGATCTATCTAAAAATCTTTTCCAAAATCTTTTCTAAATAACGTGTTTACACCCCAGACTCCAGTATGTATATCGAAATCGACCTTCTTGATTGCTGTTCGAATTCGAATGCAAAACGGCTTGACGGAGGTGATGACGAATCTTTCATTATCATGGCGCAAATTTTACACAGTCACTCATGCGAGGAAACATTCAATGAAAATGTAATTCCATATATTAGTGTTTTCGACGTACATAGAACTCGGTACATCAAAGTACACGCAGATGGGAGATTACTGTCATATTAGTTTCTACATCAAGCATGATGAACAAGGATAGTACGTATCATAGGAATGATGTCAATGTAGCGAAAAGGTGGCATCCACACCGAGCAAGTCACTGTGCGCAGTACCCCACTATTGACCTCCTTAATTTATGCTACTCAGGGTACTCAAACCGACGTGGTACGCATATTACTACCTGCCATCGGTTCTTAGCTAGGGCTGCGTAAGACGATACAATGCTGGATTGAAAATGGAAACGTACGGGGTCGTACCCTTAGAATGTCATGAATATTGCTGGCAAAGTCAGACGACCCGCATTGCCTCCAGTACATGGAGGTGAGGGTGGCGAATAGGCAGAAAGACGAGTGTTTCCTAGACACGAAGGATGAGCGTAGATGAGCGAGATCTCGTTCACAAAGCACTTACGACACTCGTCTATGCTAGAGAGAATCAATTGTTGAAGCATCTACGATATCCCCTCGAGTGCGTGCTATGTGTCGACGTCTTGATATCTGAGAGTGGGAGGTTGTAAATCTGTATTCAGGGCGAGCACGGGATACAGACAGTTTGAAGGTCCAAATACACGAGCGCTATCGCACATCACAGTCGCATAAGCATACATACGGTAAAACAACCATTATAACTCACTAGATGCCGCCGACCTTGCTGTTATACCAATTTCCCTGCAAATTTATCGCGAAGTGCTGTTGGACTACTCAGGATTAGTTTCTGGCCGCACAACAGAATATATACAGGTACCTACTTCGCTCTGAAGTGCAAGAGGCTGACATCCATAGAGATCGAGCCTATCGCCGCAGGTAGCTGCTGGAGGTATGGTGAGCGCAGAGAAATCAGCTCGAAGTGAGCTGCCTTCGGAGTAGCGGGTGTAGCGGGTATAGAGACATCGTCGGTCACTTGCATCGAGCTCGTCCTGGCAGGCGAGGGTCGAGAATGGGATCGGAGACGACGTCGTAAGAAGGGAATGGAGGAAATTGCGAGCGCATGGGATTTTTGTATAAGGACACAATGGAATGCAATGGGCGGCTGTAACCCTGCGGCAAGGCAGTCTTCATTGAGAAGCGGGCAACGGTAGGGTTGAATCTTCTTTCAAAAATGCACCTGAACTAGATAGATCTGTAGAGATAGAGAATCAATCCGCTGGTAGACAAAGATGGGACAGAGCACCTACATCAGTAGAAATGCGCCACAGCCAGCGGCAGACGAGCATCCCAAAGACCGCTTCTCTCCAACGGTAACCCTACCAAAAGTGGAACACAGTCGAGGAATCATGGCTCCAGCACTCTGATGAGGCGCAGAATACTTCATGGTGGGGCCGGTGTCGGACGATGGCACATCAAAGGGCTACGCGGAAGATACGGTAGCGAGTCTAGAGGTAGGGGCAGAGGGATGATTGCGTCATCGAAGGTCAGGCTCCGGGCGCGGGGAAGACCATCGACGGCCATCTGTCCCAACAAAGAATATTAGTAGAGTGTGCGCGCAAAATGGGTTGAATTGCTATGAGAAACAGTGGCAAGACGACACCTGGTCGAAACGCGCCCTTGGAGACCATCTGTGGCAGGAGAAGGTTATGCGGTATTCCAGGATGCGGACGATACTTCAACGGAGGGGGTAGGGCGAAGAAACAACATGGGCGCGACGACAGTGACGGATTGGATCAAAGGATACGCGTCGGGGTAATCCACGAGGATGTGTTGTGTTATGTAATCGACTAGGATTGCAAGCCCCTCTTAGTCTCGCAAATCTGATCAGCGCTCGAAACGTCTGTTTCAACGTTCCTCCGCTCGTCCCAAAGACCCAGACCATTTTTTCACCATTCCGTTAGAGCTTCGGGAAACATCAGATTGTCATTGGTGCGTCTATTATTGGGTTCTCTCTCACACACCAGCGAAGAGGAATAGAAGAGCACGGCGCCCCTAAAGGCCTTGGGTTCAGCCAATCGTCTCGCTACGGCCTCCCACATTACTCGACTGCGCGGCCGGTACACTAGAGGGGCGCGTGGATATCGGCAGAGGAACCATGTACTTGACATTGAGACATCGAGAACGAGTATCGCGCCGCGCTGAAACAGTCCGCGAACATAACATGTCGCAAAACAGTGAGGTTGGAATCACAGCAGGCAAGAAGCTCAGCAGGAGGCAAAAAGTAGCAACCGAAATTCCTGCATGACGTCCCCACAGATGTAAGGAGCCATGATCATGGCTGATCAGCTTGAACGGCCTGTTTCGTCCCCAGACTGAGAATTACAACGTCAGAGACGAAAAATATGAGCAGCGATAGATCGCGTTGTCGATAGGAGGAAAACCAGAAGATTATCGCAATGTTCCATATGTCCCTAACTTGGGGATCATGCAAATAAGGTCGACCCCGCATCGCAGTGCACCCGTATAGTATGTATGCGTCGCAGAGATAGGAAGATGCAAAGAAGACAGCCAGAAATTTGCGAAAACGCACGGGATTGGGGTGGAGAACAGAGGTATACGTTGGAGAGAAATCGCCGTTCGAACAGAATAGATACTTCTGACAAGATAGGTCAGAATGGGCGCGTCGAAAGGTCTACGAGAGGCATACGTACTTACGATGGAACAAAAACGCGTGTGGAATGCGGGCATCACGGTCAAAGGAGAAGCCATGGACGCTGGATCGTTGGGAAGTGGCCGCGATAGTACCAGAGCACCTGGAGACGTCCCATCTGGAGAGTACGTTGGCGGCGGGGTATAGAGACCCGACGCGGTCTGACATTGACATCGAATAGGGGAAAAACGGATGGAGGTCGTTCCATCCTCCGCACCATGCACGTAAGAGTGTTGGAGTGGAGGCGCAGGCAGGCCGCGCAGGCGTGCAATGCCCAGCACTTGTTCGAACACCGGTGATAACGCCAGCGCGTTCATTCTACAATTCAAGTGGCCCCAGGACTGGAAGTAGCATACGAGCGTCGTAGATCGTAGCCGCGGCAAGGGGATAATAGAGTCGTGAGCGGCTGACGGCGAGGGGAGAACCTTGTCAGTGAGGAAATGGATCCGACGTCGAAAGACGCGGCATGTATATGAGTGCGACATAACTCGGCAGAGGCAGGGCGAATTAGGAAATTAGGATGGTTTTAGGATGTTGCAGGAGTCCCCCCGTTGGCGAAGAAGAACTGGGATGGACCCTGTATGTCATGCCGGCGTGCGTCCAACCTCATCCATCCTTCTTTGCCTTCTCGCCCTTCTGCTCATTGTCCTCGTCGTGGTCCGCCTCATCATTGCGCTTGCAATCTGCCCTATCGCCATCCTCGTCATCGCGCTTGCGCCCATGCTCTGCGGCCCTTCCTCGACAAAGCGGAGCCATTGGCAGCCATGACATCAGAGGCGAAGTTGAAGTTAACGCCCTGGTCGATGACCTCAAGGCCTATGGACACGCCGAGCTGGAAAAGGTCGTCGACAACGCGGCTGAACTCGCCGATAGGGGTTGCGGGCGTCGTTCAGCGAACTTTGGCTTTGGAAACAGTGGGGGTCTTGCTTTCTACGAACATAAATTTTGTGACGTATTTGGCGACATGGTTAGAATCTGGAGGGGATGTGGTTAGTGGAGGAAGGCAAAGGGATGGGTAAGATCGGTGGGAAGGTGTGTGGAGAGAGCAGGGGGGGAAGGAAGGAGCGCGATGATGGGACGGAGCGGAGAGATAGGATGGGATGCTAGGGACTCACTTTGGCCCGATAGACGATGTGGAGCACGCATGCCTTGTCTGTTGCGAGAATGCCAATACCATCGTCATTAGCGCGCTTGGGAACCGTAGAGCGCAGCCATGGACAGGTCGCAGCTGAAGCGGGGAGTTGTGCATTGTCAGATCGGGGAGACATTCAAAGTCGGCGTCTATAACGATAGCTACTACGCGTCAGATACGCTGTGCCAGGTGGAAAATGATATCAACGTACCATCGAGGGCCTTTTGAGGGTACCGGCTTCCTGGAGTCTGGCATCGAGTATGGTGCTAAGTGCGACTTTGTGCATGATTTGGCATGGAAGGCAGAGAGGACTATCCGAGTCCGGAGTAGCCGCGGTAATGGAGCGTAAAGGAAAAGAGCACACCAGCCACAAAAAGCAAACAAGGTCCAAATCACCGGTCCGCACTCCCCGACACTGATCTCGGCCTCTATGCGCACATCGACGACGACGACGACCAAGCTCGTTCCCACATCGACAAAGCCTCCAATGCCCTCCCCCACCGCGCGTTCTCCAGCACACCCGATATCTGCGCTCCCATAGGAAATCCTTCAAGAAATCTTCATTCACTGCCTCCCGCGCGACCCTCTCCTCCAACGGCAGCCAAGCAGCACGACAGCGCCCATCCTCCTCTGCCATATCTGTTCGTCCTGGCGACAGCTCCACCAGGCTTCTGCCATCCTATGGGCACATCGTTCAATATCCTTTCCCCGTCGTAGCGATACAACGCCCCTCCTCTGGCCCCGCCTTCCGGCCATATGAGTTTAAAAAGCGCGATATCGCGTTTGTGCGCTGGTGGAACGCGAAGCAGGGTTAGATTCCACCGTTTCTTGCCTTCAAGGTGGCCCACATGGAACTCGACGAAATAAACCAACAGCCAGCCACAAGCAACTCGACATTCCTTCTCGAATATCTAACTTCGGCGGGTGGACATCCAACCGTCTTCCCCAAAGGCTAGCCTCCATAACGGCACTAGCGGGACACGAACACACATCGGACGGAAACCATCTATTCTACCAGCTCTAGACCCTCCTGAAAGCGCCATCCCTCCCATGACTGCGGCGCCTATCCCTGACGGTCAGATTCCCGGATAATATCATTGTTTTCCCGCCCCGCCTCGCGCTGCACGCAGCCGCGGGAGGCCGTTCCTCGCGCTGTTCGTGCGCGGGCTCCTCGCCGCGGCGTGCGCGTGGCGCGATCTCCGGAACGCGGGCGCGCCCCGGTGCGCGCGGTCGTGATCAGCAACTGCGCGCCGTTTTTTTTTTCACTAGATGCTAATACGAACATGGGAGTGCCGCCGCAGCTTTCGAGATTCTTAGTTTGACGCGAGGTTGCATGGTGGTGGACAGCGGGGTGATTTAGAATGTACGACTTGGACACGAGGGGTCTGGTACGGAGGACGGAGGAAGCAGAGGTATCGGCGCGTGCGATTGGCGCTGGAGTGTGGATAGAACCTTGAGCGGCCTTCGCGGCGTTCCGTCTCCAAGTTGAGAATGACATCCTCCGGTGCACGTACTGAACGTACGCAATGGTGGCAGGCACCGCGTCATCGATGGAGATGCCACGGTACATGCAATGAGCTGCCCAGAGCCATCGACACTTGTCGATCGATTCGACATCGCATGACATTCGTATGGCTGCCATATGCGTCACAGAAATGGAAGGAGTCAAGAGGGCCGCTCAAGATGGGGTGAATAACAGAATTATAGCTTGGACAGAATTCCTTCTTCGGATAGAGTAGGTACTTCTGATGGGGGATACTTAGGTCAGAATGGGTACCGGTGCATCGATAGGAGAACGCAAGGCATACGTACTGTACGATACCAATGAGACGCGTGTACAGGGATATGGGCACCGCCATCAAAAGAGAAGTCACGGACGTTGGATTGTTGGGGAATGGCTCTAGTGCAGAATCCAGGACCAGCAGCACCTGGCGATGACACAGGAAGGGTCCATATACCGTCCGGAGAGTGCGATGGCGAGGACCTGACGTGGCCTGGCAGTCACATCGAATAGAATGGACGGAGGTCAGAAAAATATAGCCATCAGTGCCTGGAGTGCATTACGACTTTGAGATACGATAGAGCTGAAGCAATTAGCGGCTGAATGGTGCAGAAAGGTTGCTGATCAGTAAGAGGTGCGAGGAGGGGAACGAAGAAAGACTCGTACGTTCTGACCAGCGCTGACCTCGATCTCATCGTCCGTACCCATTATCCTATCAGTGTCATAACTTGTTCATTCGCTTCTTTCACCATGAACATTCGACAGGTCGCGCGATCTGAGTGAGGAATAGAGAGCGGAGCGGCGATGGTCATGCGGTGGGAGATGAGAAACGAGCGAGCATAGCACTGATTGAGCACATAGTTCGGATGGAAGGGAGAGACTGCAGAGAAAGGTCAATATCGTCCTGGACACCTGACAGAGAACGTGAGCGTGATGCAACTGAAAGGAAGAAGAAAACGGTGCATACCGTCTGTGCGCATGCTCGCACTCCAGCCTAGACATCTTGACGCAGTAAACGTGAGTGCGAGTATCAGCGATGCTGTGGCAATGGGGACGATGAAGGGAGGAGGAAGACCTGGTGCGGTGTGAAAACCCAAGCGCCGGGCTTTAACCGCTGACCGGTCCGGGCGTCTAAAGACTAGTTGGGCGAGCGCGCACAAAGTACCTGCCTACGGCAGAGGCCCATTAAATTTCTCAGTACATGTACAAGAACCGAGTTAATTGTATAGATAAATCATGATACTAGAAAGTGGCACTGCATTGCTGTGAAGTTTGAACCTGTGCCTACAATAATCGAACAAAACCACACCAGTCCTATATATAAGTATGCCTGACAGATCAATGATATTGCTGTGGACGTCAAAAAACAAGGCTGTTCCCACTAGTACAAGTACAACGGCGCTGATTCATAGAACAAGAACCATCTCATACCTGTTCCCAACAGACAACATCCACCCATCACCACTAGGCCTCAACGGAATCATGCAGACTCCCAGCGAACCTCAAGCTACTCAGTCGACCGAAGTTTCCGCTCCCACCAGTGCCAGCATTGACGCCGCCGTCGACACGGGCATCAGTTTGGTAAACAGTGTCACCGCCATCGTGAAGGAAGTCGGGGGGATGCTGAAGAACGTTCCGTACGTTCAGGCTTTATCCGGGGTCATTCTGCAGATCATAAAGATTAGAGATGTATGTAGCGTATATACTCCGAAATATGATATATTGACCAAATTCTCAGGAAATCAAAGCAAACAAGGAGCGTTGTCGTGAGATCATCGACAAAGTGCTCCGTATCTCAAAATCGATTTATGAAAGGCTCGAGGACGTTGCGAAATCCGAGGGAAAGGAGAAATTGGCCAGATTGGAGGGCCATCTCGTGGATTGCAAAAGGTAAGTTGAGGTCAATGGTTTTTCTTGCGTACAATGCTCAAACTCCGTAAAGTACCCTATCAGCTGTGTATACGGAGCTCGAGAAACATCAATCACGAAAACCATGGGTGAAGCTCACAAACCGCGGGTTGGAGGAATTAAACAGGTTGGATCGGCGTGTCGACGAATTGAATATCAAGCTCATTCTGGTACGCATCACAAATCAGAGGCTGCCGGTATATCTAACAGAGCTCCATACATGTAGGATATTCTCGTCGCTATTCAATTAGAGCAGGCTGCATCAGCGACGAACGTAATTCAATCGACGGCGCTTAAGTACGTACATGTTATTTATTTGAAGTTGCACTACTAAACTAAATTCAGCGCACCAACCGATAGCGCAGACCAGGTCTTACCTCCGAAACCCCACCTAATGGTTGAGCGCGAAGAGCAATTAAATCTCGCGCTCAATATTCTTCTGAGGCCGGAACCCTCTCGAATTGCGATCATAGGTGGCGGCGGGTTCGGGAAGACTACGTTGGCCCGCATGATCCTCCACGACCCAAAAATTGTCGAGCGCTACAAATCACAATATTTCCTGTCCTGTGAAAGTATTTCCAACATTGACTCTCTGCTTTTGGGATTTGGATCTATGCTAGGACTCAAGGCTGCTCCGTCGGCGATTCTCGCGTCAGCACGGCGCCTGCTGGCGACGTCGACCGCCCTTGTATGCTTCGACAATTTCGAAACTCCCTGGGAAGCATTCGATACGCGCACAAAAGTGGAAGAACTACTGGAATCCATTGCCGACATCCCAAATTTATCGCTTGTCATAACCATACGTGGTGAGCAACGGCCGTCGAAAGTCATGTGGTCCAATCCACTCCTGCCCCCTCTCTCGACTCTATCTCTGGACGGCGCAAAGGATATACTCTGTAACATTGCTAGCAATCATACCATTGATGATTTTACTCTTCAACTTCTACAAGCCTCGATGGCATTCCGTTGGCAGTTACACTTATCTCAACACTCCTCCGCGATGGCGAAAGCTCCGAGTCCTTGTGGGGCCGTTGGTCGTCGAATTACACTAAATTATTCACACTGGTGGTGACGATCGCCAATCCAACCTGAATCGGTCAATCGCTCTCTCCGTCAACAGCCTTCGCATGAACAAGGATGCAGACACATCTCGACAGGTACTAGCCGTGTTGTCGTTACTTCCCAATGGCTTCCCCTTCAATAACGAAGCCATAGCCAGCTTGCAGAAGCATCTCAACAGCTCCGAGCCTGTCGCCCCGATGTCCCCACGAGGTTTCCAAATTGCAGACAATGCTAAGGCACATCACTCGAGCAGATCAGCGTACCAAGGATGTCGAAGCATCAGCGGGCATCCCTAGCCAACAGATCAGAATTATCGACCTTCATACTATTTTAGAAATGCTGCGGGCTGTCGCTTTGATTAGGGTAGACCACACCAGCACATCTCCCCGACTCCAAATGCTCTCGCCTATCAGACTGTTCTGCCATGAATTCCTTTCCCTCGAATCCTCACTGGTGCTTGAAAACGTCGCCAACTATTACATCACCATTATGCTACGGTTTACAACTTGGTGATGCAGTACTTTATGCTCAGGTTGTTCCCGAGATCCAGAATATCCATTCGGTCTTTCAGAGAGTATTCAAAGTTGGCTACTCCCAGGACATCACTCGCCTCATATATGCCACTTCCTCTCTTACCTACTGGTCTCACTACATTGGATACCTATCCCAGGATACCATACAACAGCCCTCAAAAATTCGGTTGATTTTCCTATCCCGCATGCCAGATGTCTTATGTCACTTGGACTCTTGTATCGCACTGAAGGCCAGTATACAAAGGCTGAAATTTGCTTTAGAGAGGCTGCTGCACTCTTCAAGCAAGCAAAAGATGTGGATGGGGAGGCAATGGCATTAGAACGCTCGGTACCATGCTTTTTATTTGGGGCAGCACGACCAATCAGAAGTTGCATTCAAAACAAGCCTTAAACTCTATACCAAACTGGCATAAGATGGGACAGCACGGTTCGCCAAGGGCTTGGGAATTTGTACGGGTTCAGGGCAGATTTTCGGAGGCACAGGCTACTTTATCGAAGCACTGGAGGCCTTCCAAAGATCTCAGATCTTCTAGGCCAAGCAAATGTTGCTCGAATCCTATCTGATCTCCACTTCAGCCATGGTAATCTAGTCAAGCCGAGAAATATGCCACTGAAGGTTAAAGACAGCAAAACAAGCAAACTCTGCGCGTGGGAGGGAAATGCACTCCGGACACTGGGCAACATATATCTTGCACTGGACAGGGTTCCGGAAGCCAGGCAGGCTCTCGAGCAGTCCCTTATATATCAAGCAGCAGAATATCCATTAACCAGCTCAATTCCATCAATACCTTGCGGAGGTTACATCCGATCCGACCAGCTGTCTGCAGCAGAGGCACTGCTCACGCATCCTCCAAGGTGGATTCTGGATGTGGAACAGATAGCCTTCATTTTGACCAGCTTGGATGGCTGTATATCTGTGGTGATCGCCTCGACAAGGCGAAACCCTTTTGGACGACGCACTCCAGCGCTTCCGGAGATTTGATGACAAAGGCGGGCAGGCCGGGTTCTCGGACATCTAGCGACCGTATATTTCAAGACCAATCGACTGGACGAAGCGGAGCAGGTGCTTAAATCTATCCCAGATCTTGGCATCTGGATCGATTCGAAATACACCGACTCTGGCCCTCGGAGACCTCTACATCATCAAAGGAGAGCTCGAAAATGCGGCAGCTTCATTGGATACAGCAATGGCTGTATGCAAGGTGGTGGGGAACGTTCAACCTCGTATCAGCAGGGCAACATCCTTCGCAGCATGGGCACCCTCCACGTGAAGCGAAGCCGCGCGATCTGCCATCGACAATTCAAGGAAGCGCGCGAGTTCCATCGCAAGGCGCAGTGGGTCTCCGAGCAGGCCACCGACCTCAAGCGACTCGGCGAGGCGTACGAAATGCTGGAGATGGCCGAGGAGGCAGGGGCGCATTCAGGGAGGCGGAGGAGCTTATGGAGAGCATTCGTGGGCCGAACCTTGAAGGAATAAATGTAGCTAGTGATTTTCATGTACTCGGTGCGAACGTGATTGGATATGGACATTGTATATTTTTGAATCATAGTATGATAACAAGTGGATCACTGTGGATTTGAGTTCTCTTCGCGTCTTTCGCGATGGTGTACAAATGAGATCTATCTGAAAAACTGCTTTAAATAACGTGTATACACTCCAGTATATCGAAATCGACCTTCTTGATTGCTGGTCAAATTCGAACGCAAAACGGCTTGACGGAGGTGAGTGACGAATCTTTCATTATCATGGCGCAAATTTTACACAGTCACTCATGCGAGGAAACATTCAATGAAAATGTAATTCCATATATTAGTGTTTTCGACGTACATAGAACTCGGTACATCAAAGTACACGCAGATGGGAGATTACTGTCATATTAGTTTCTACATCAAGCATGATGAACAAGGATAGTACGTATCATAGGAATGATGTCAATGTAGCGAAAAGGTGGCATCCACACCGAGCAAGTCACTGTGCGCAGTACCCCACTATTGACCTCCTTAATTTATGCTACTCAGGGTACTCAAACCGACGTGGTACGCATATTACTACCTGCCATCGGTTCTTAGCTAGGGCTGCGTAAGACGATACAATGCTGGATTGAAAATGGAAACGTACGGGTCGTACCCTTAGAATGTCATGAATATTGCTGGCGAAGTCGGAGAACCCACATTGCCTCAAGTACAGCGGAGGTTGAGGGTGGCAAATAGGCAGAAAGACGACTCTTTCCTGGACACGAGGATGAGCTTAGATGGGCGAGATCTCGTTCACAAAGCACTTACGACACTCGTCTATGCCTGAAGAGAGGAGAAATAAGAGGCAAGAGAGAATAGAGCGTTGAAGCATCTACGATATCCCATCGAGTGCGTGCTACGCGTCGGCGTCGTGATCTCTGAAATTGGGAAGTTGAAAGTCCGTATTCAGAGCGAGCACGGGATACAGGCAGTTTGAAGGTCCATTTGCACGAGCGCTATCGCACATCACAGTCGCATAAGCATACATACGGTAAAACTCAACCACAGTAAATCACTAGATGCCGCCGACCTTGCTGTTATACCACTTTCCCTGCGGGTTTATCACTAAGTGCGGTTGGACTAGGACTCAGGGTCAGTTTGTGACCGTACGACACCGTATGCAGGTACTCACTTCGCTCTAAAACGCAAGAGGCTGAACATCCTTCAAGATCAAGCCGATCGCCGCTGGTCATAGCTGCTGGAGGTGTGGTGAGAGCAGAGAAACGGGTGTAGAGACATTGTCGGTCAGTTGCATCGAGTTCATGCCGGCAGGCGAGGGTCGAGAATGGGATCGGAGACGACGTCGTAAGAAGGAAATCGCGAGCGCAGGGGATTTTTGTATAAGGACACAATGGAATGCAATGGGCGGCTGTAACCCTGCGGCAAGGCAGTCTTCATTGAGAAGCGGGCGACGGTAGGGTTGAATCTTCTTTCAAAAATGCACCTGAACTAGATAGATCTGTAGAAATAGAGAGTCAATCCGCGGGTAGACAAAGACGGGACAGAGCGCCTACATCAGTAGAAATGGGTTCCAGCGTCAGAAGAGCATCGCAAAGCCCGCTACTCTCCTATGGTGACCCTAGCAGAAGTTGAAGATAGTCGAGGAATCATGGCTCCAGCACTCTGATGAGGCGCAGAATACTTCATGGTGGGGCTGGTGTCGGACGATGGCACATCAAAGGGCTACGCGGAAGGTAGGGTAGCGAGTCTAGAGGTAGGGGCGGAGGGATGATTGCGTAATCGAAGGTCAGGCTCCGGGTCCAGGGAAGACCAAAAGTCGAAAAACACGTCGATGCGGCCATCTGTCCCAACAAAGAATATCAGTAGAGTGTGCGTGCAAAATGAGTTGAATCGTACGATATCCGCTATGAGGAACAGCGGCAAGACGACACCTGGTCGAAACGTGCCCTTGGAACGGCCGTCTGTATCAGGAGAAGATTATTGGGTATTCCAGGCTGCGGAGGAGGCTTCACGGAGGGGTAGGGCGAAGAAACAACATGTGCGCGACGACTAGTGACGGATTGGATCAAAAGATACACGTCGGGCTAGCATCCACGAAAATGTCATGTAATCGACAAGGAGTGCAAAGACGATAAGCTGTACGTGGACATGTACTTACTAGTGATCCAAGGATGGCATTGAGTGTGGTGACGGTGATCGTGGTAGTTCCATTGCGAGTTGTTTGCGAGCTGAGCAAAGTACTTGAGTTCACTGCACAGCCTCTCAGTCTCACAACTCAGCGCCGTACATATCCTCGAAATGTCTGTTCCAACGTTGCTCCGCTCATCCCATTGTCAAACCCCGAATGTTTTTCGATCCTGATACAGTTCTGATACGAGCTTCGAGAAATGTCAGATCGTCATTGAAATGTCTATTATTGGGGTTCTCTCACACACCAGACACTTCTGACAGTGTGCGATCCGGAAAGTCGGAAAGCGTTCTGAATTTCATTCATACGCATGAAGCTGCCCTGTACTGAATATTCATAACCTACACTGGCACTCGGCAGACATCCAAGACCTCCGACAGCGTCCAACGAACGCCGTCGCGCAACTGCGCTGTAGTGCAAACTCGGCCAATTCGTCAGCGGCGTGCGATGATGGTAAGTAGATGCAGGGACTTAATCGGAACGCAGAACAAGGCATATGGGGTCGACGTTAAGGATAGGAGGTCGTCCCCAATTGAATTGGCAGCAGCGTTTCGGTCTAGCATGCCGATACCGAGGCACCGAGGCACCCTCGTCCACATCGTACACATAATCCGGCAAGGGTCCATGCTTTCGGTGATGCGAGTACTGGATCCCTAGAGAGCGTCGGAAACATGGACTTCGGCATAGATTCTGGGTTTGTTATATTGGAGGATGGAGCGGGAGGAGTCAGTCGGCCAATGATCATGAGGCGCGTAACGCCTGGACATGAGTCGTGGGGGCCCTAGACGTCGACCATCCATACGCGGGCGAGGTCATTAGCACTGAAGGATGCACGACATAGGCGAAATTGATCGCAGATGTGGGAAACGAGGATTTACAGAAGCATGGGTGTCGCGCTGAAACGCTGAAACGTTGAGGTCCAATAAGTAGAATATCAAGACAGCATAAGGGTGGGATGACTACGGGTGTCCAAAACATCGAGCAGGAGCAGAGAAGAGAAGAGGAATAGAAGAGCACTCTGGCGCCCCTACCGTGACGGGCCTTGGGTTCGGCCAATCGCCTCGCTACGGCCGCCCACACTACCCGACTGCGCGGCCGATACACTAGAGGAGCGCGTGGATATCGGCGGAGGAACCATGTACATGAAATTGTGACATATCCGAGGGAACGAGCTTCGCGTCGCGCTGAAACAGTCCGCGAACATAACATATCGCAAAACAGTGAGGATGGAATCACAGCAGGCATGCAAGAAATTCCGCAGGAGACGAAAAGCAGGAACTGAAATTCCTGCATGACGGCCCCGTAGGTGTAAGGAGCCACGATTATGGCTGATCAGCGCTCAGCTTGCGCGGCCTCATCGCCTACGCGACGTTTCGTCCCCAGACTGAGAATTACAACGTCACATACAGGAAAACGATAGAGGTATGGATCGCGCGATCGACGGGAGGAGAAGACGAGAATCGCCGCAATGCTCGTTAGGCATCCTAACTTGGAGATCAGGCAAATGAGGTCGATCCCACATCGCAGGGAATCCGTATAGTATAGTATGCGTCGCAGAGACAGGGAGGACGCAAAGAAGACGACCCAGAATTGGCGAGAACGCACGGGGTTGGCGTGGAGAACAGAAGTATACGCTGGAGAGAATTCGCCGTACGAATAGAATAGGTACTTCTGATAAGATAGGTCAGAAACGGCGCATATAAATGACTACGCGAGGCATACGTACCTTACGATAGAACATGAGACACGTGGACTGGGACGCGGGCATGGCTGTCAAAGCCATTACGCTGGATCGTTGGAAAATGGTCGCGCGATAGTGTAGCATCCCGCACCAGCAGCAGCTGGCGACGACATAGACAGCGTCCATCGGCCATCTGGAGAGTGCGATGGCGACGGGGTATAGAGACCCGACGCGGTCAGACCGTTGCATCGAATAAGGGAAAGAAGGATGGAGGTCGTAAATGAGAAGAAGCGTCCTCCGCACCATGCATGTAAGAGTGCTGTACCGGAGGCGCATGCCACGCGGGCGTGCAGGCGTGCAATGCCCTGCACTTGTTCGAACACCGGTGATGACGCCAGCGCATCCGTTCTATGAGTTCAAGTGGCCCCAAGGACTGGAAGTAGCATACGAGCGTCGTGGATCGTGCGGTGGCTACGGCGCAAGGACATTAGTCATGAGCGGCTGGTGGCGAGGGGAGAGCTTGTCAATGAGGACATGGGCCCGACGTCAAAAGACACCGCATGTGCAGAAGAGGGCGAAATGACTAGGCAGAGCAGGGTGGGTTAGGATGGCTCTGGGGATGTTGCAGGAGTCCCCCGTTGACGAAGAAGATGGATCGCCGTGCCGGCGTGCCTCCAACCTCATCCGCGACATCGTCATCAACCTCATCCTTCCCTGCCTTCTCGTCCGTCTGTTCCTCGTCGTTGTCGTGGTCCGCATCGTGCTTGGCTTGCTATCCGCCTCGTCGCCATCCTCGTCGTCACGCTTGGACGCTCGGAGAAACGGAGCAATTGGCAGCCATGACATCCGAGGCGAAGTTGAAGCATCGTTAAAGACATCAAGGCTGATGGACACGCCGAGCTGGAAGGGCACATTGACAATGCGGGTGAACTCGCCGGCGGGGGTTTCGGGCGTCGTTCAGCGAACTTTGGCTATGGAAACAGTGGTGGTCTTGCTTTCTACGAACATAAATTTTGTGACGTATTTGGCGACATGGTTAGAATCTGGAGGGAATGTGGTTAGTGGAGGAACACAAAGGGATGGGTAAGATCGAGGAGAAGGAGTGGGGAGAGAGCAGGGGGGGAAGGATGGAACCCAATGATGGGACGGAGCGGACAGAAGGGATGGGGATGCTAGGGACTCACTTTGGCCTGATAGACGATGTGGAGCACGCACGCCTTGTCTGTTGCGAGAATGCCAATACCATCGTCATTAGCGCGCTTGGGAACCGTAGAGCGCAGCCATGGGCAGGTCGCGGCTGGAGCGGGGAGTTGTGCATTGTCAGATTGGGGAGACATTCAAAGTCGGCGTCTATAACGATAGCTACTGCGCGTCAGCTACGCCGTGCCAGGTGGGAAATGATATCAACGCACCATCGAGGACCTTTTGAGGGTACCAGCTTCCTGGAGTCTAGTGTCGAGTATGGTGCTAAGTGCATCATTTGGCATGAAAGGCAAAGAGGACTATCTGGAGTAGCCGCGGTCTAGAGCATGGCCGGAAAGAGCACAGACACGGAGCGCTATTGAGACGAGCATGGCGGGAGGGGAAAATCTGCTTGAGCCCAGCGAAGTTCGTACTTGGTTCGTACAGAAGAAGAGAGTCGGACTCGCGGCAGGTCTCGGGCCGACCCGCATACGGAATCGCCCGGTCCGGAATCTCCAAGCGCTCATGATCATGGACGTGCACAGTGCGACGCCACCAGACTTTTCAACTTGTCTATCTCAACAAACTTGATCGCCCGCATTCCAACAGGCTACTTCAACAGCTATTGCGACACACACTGGAGATTACGAGGTACCGTTACGGAGCAAGTACTTCTGCTGTTGAGCATATTACTGACATCCTTTTCGGCGTCGACGGTCGTTTCAAACTTGCGCCACATATCCAGCGTCAATCTTGCTGTTAATGACTGTCGTATAATCTGGGGAGAAAAAAACACGTCGCTGCTAGATTATCGTATAATTTAACCTACCGCTAATAATAATAATTTACTGCAAGCATATTGTGTTCGACATCAAGATTCAGCAGCGCATACCCAACGCATACCCATCCGGAGCGTAAACATGGATCTTACTTCGCAGTAAGTCCCGCTCTAACTTTTTTAAGAGCGCGCAAGGCCAATCAATTAATAGTACCTCTTCTATAGGTTATGATCACGTCCTTCCCCCCGAAACCTTATTTTGATAGTCGAGCGTCAAGCCCAGTCAGATAGCGCGCTTAATATCCTGCTCGACGCGAAGCCATCTCAGAACGCGATCCTAGCTGAGGAAGATTCGGTTGACCTACCCACTGAGAGATGAAGACGGATACTCGTTAGTACGAGGTACGAGATCCGAAAGGATGGGACCGTACACAAAGACCAGCGCTGGATCTCGATCAAGCCCCCAAGCCCACTATCCATGGCACCATTATCAGCTCTTCGTCACCCCTATGCCATCTCTCTGCATCAAGCTCTGAATCCGAGTAACATTCGACGCCATCGCGGGACGGGTCCATGCGGCGGATGAGGGGCACGGAAAACGGGGCGAAGGTGGTTGTGAAATGAACCACGGTGGACCGAACAGAGAGCGTACGGAGTGTGAGCGAATTTAGCGGGAAGATATCGTCGTGTATAGCCTGACAGAAAATATATTATATGAGCGATAGGAATACATTACACATACAGTCCTGCATGTAAATAGCTTTTCTGGCATTCAAGGTGGCATCACCAGAGATTCGCCGGCGAGAGATGGTGTTGAGGAGGCGCTGGGGTAGTTCCAGACTGCGTATATCAGTGATATCAGCTCGTTCTCTTAATCCTAGCTTATCTCCTCAAGGGCATTAGGATTAAGTGTATCCTTTGTATTATAGTCAACACAAGCCTAAGGCTACCAATAAATTTAATCCTATCCTACTCTAGCCTACTTTGAATTGATTTGCAGTACGATTGACTCTACCATTTAAGTCTACCAACAATCCTAAGGGTA
>JACGCK010000322.1:0-42640 GCA_014925825.1 Pholiota molesta
TGAGATTTTGTGGCAGCAGAATGAAATGCGTATGAGATTTTGTGGCAGCAGAATGAAATGCATATGAGATTTTGTGGCAGCAGAATGAAATGCGTATGAGATTTTGTGGCAGCAGAATGAAATGCATATGAGATTTCGTGGCATGACATTGAGATGCAAATCCCGATATGAGATTTTGTGGCAGCAGAATGAAATGCATATGAGATTCTATGGCATCAGAATGAAATGCATATGAGATTTTGTGGCAGCAGAATGAAATGCATATGAGATTCTATGGCATCAGAATGAAATGCGTATGAGATTTTGTGGCAGCAGAATGAAATGCTTATGAGATTTTGTGGCATAGTATTGATGTGGTTATGAGATTTTGTGGCATGGGATTGAGATGTTTATGAGATTTTGTGGCAGCAGAATGAAATGCATATGAGATTTCGTGGCATGACATTGAGACGCAAATCCCCATATGAGATTTTGTGGCATCAGAATGAAATATGTATGAGATTTTGTGGCAGCTGAATGAAATACTTATGAAATACTATGGCATCAGAATGAATGGTTATGAGAATTTGTGCCAATTGAATAAGATGCAAATCTATTTATGAGATTCTGTGGTATCAGATTGAAATAGAATGAAATTTTGTGGTATTTGAAAGAGACAACAATTTAAATATTGAGATATTAAGGCATATTAATCAGACACCTATGATATTCCATGGTATCTCATTGAGATATATATGATAGACTATGGTAACCTAATGAGACATGTATTTAGCAATGAGATAACACAGCAAGACTATCAAACAGTAATGAAATAGCCCTAGACAACCTAATGAAATGCCCTCAAAAGTTGCCTACAAGTTATGAAATAATGATAGGCATAAATGAAAGAAAACAGCTGTGGCAATTATTATGAAAGCCATCTGATAAAAAACACTGGCACTGTGGAGATCGTCCCCATGGCAAATGCCACAAAGATATGATAGAAGTGGTGCCCACCAGTCCAGCCACAGCAGCCTTAGTAGGATTTCCGGATACACAGGAGAGCATCGTAATCGACCAAACACTGGAGCCCATGCTGGTGAGTCTGGTTATTTTTTATTTTACCACTATCCACTGATTGTAGAATTTAAAGGACCCTGTTGATGAGATCGACGAGATCGATTGTCAGCCAACAGACGCCATTGAAACTGGCAATATTGTCCTTCCGAATCCTTCATCAACAAGTGGCAGCAACGTTCATGCTTTCTTCAGATTCCGAAATCCAGGTGGAGCGGGCGGAGCGGGTCCCGAGCGGTCGCTGGCTTGAGGGACGGCGGTGACAGCGGGGGCAACGTCATGGATTGTGGTCAGGATGTGGTACGCGACTACATAGATGTATCTATGGGAGGTCACATGAGGGGGATGCCGATCCCCCTATTCCACAGGTACTACTCAATGCGCTGGCACAGTAGAATCTGCTACTGTACGTAATCAGGTACCCGGTCAGACCACCATCCCGGTTAGTGCACAATTGCTCAATGAGAATGGTACACAAAAAGAAGATATTGGGCTTGTTGGAAAGCAATAATCCACCTATACAATGTTCTGTAGTTTAATTTGCTTTACTACTCTGTTTTATCCCATGCGAGCTTCTGAATGAGAAAACTGCCTAAATCCCTTATTTTTAGAACACCTGAAATCTCGACTACAATATCTTGACAATAAGGAGAAATTTCCCCCTCAAATAAAGTGTAATCTAGAGCAATGTGCACGGTGATGGGTAATTGTTATTCCCGCCAAGCTAGAATTCCCATCTGTCATTGTAATCTTGAGCCATCCATTGCAATTGAAGCGGTCCATGGACATTCGTGCTCTGCGCTTGGTGGGATTTTCATGAAGTTTCTGTTTCGTCTCCTCACCACGTAATTGGGCGCAGAAAAAAGTATACGTCTTGATAGCATCAGACGTCTTGCTCTTCTTACATTTCTTGTAACTGAAATGGATAATGTAAATGCGTAGCAGAGCACAAAAAATATAATGTTTAGATTAAATGTACATGAATCGATAATCCGTGGTCCTCCATATTTTTTCGGCAATCTTCCTGACTGTGTCTTGGAGAGCTTCGACGATAGAAAAAATTGGTAAAGCTTTTATTCTAAACTCCGAAATGTTTACTTACAATCTTTACTTTCCGATTTGTCATGCAGAGTTCAGCTTTTGCGAGCGAGTTTAGATTGTTCTCATTCCCTCCACGTGATAGCTTGTCTGGTCCATCGCGTCAGAGTTTCAACGCGTAGTTTAGTTTTTGTGCCACAAACCTGGAGTTTAGATACACCCCTAATGAGAAGTCACATGTTTTCGAGGACAACGCGGTGCAATCAGTGCCACTAGCGAGCTTGGTGGCTTGTTGGTGGCAGTCAGTGACCACTGGCCCGTATTGTCCAGCCAAAAATAGCCATGTCTCAAGACCATTTGAGTGGCATTGATACTTGCAGTGGCATGTTCAGACGTACAACCACTCCTTTACCTTCACTATTACCCACATCACCTACAGCCATGCCTTCCATTGCTGCTCTCCTGACTTCGCTCAATGATATCACTCTACAGGCATGTACCCTACAGGATATAGACAAATTTATCCGTGTCTGTGTGCACTTTAAGCCCGAGTTAAAGCTCCACACACCTCTGAATTCCGACAAGCCACCGCACAGACTACCTGCCTATTTCAGCACTCTCTTGATTGGTAGTCTTTCACTTGATGCAGTGGTTGTTGCATCACTTTGGAGTGGTCTTCAAGCTGTTATATGGAAGATGAATGAAACACATCTCACCGACAGAGAGATGATGGAGATTGATTGTTTCGGTACCAAAATCATGCGCAAGGAAGAGCGCCTAGGTGCGCCAACATGTAAAGTAGCTTAATATAGCTTTCGTGCTCAATCTATCTATAGCATCCGTTATGTTCTATCCTCCTGTTGACCAATGCCAGGAATGCCGTGGGTCCTTGAAGGGTCTTTCACGGGTTCCGATCAAGTATTATACGGCTAGCGTACAGCATGGAGTTGGTGCGAGGCGTGGTTTCTCATCCTCTCTCAGATGTGAAGGTTAGTTTAACACCGCCTTCCTGTAAATTAATGTTTACTTAGAGCTGCATGTTAACTCGTTGTTCCTAGCTTGTAAGATTCGGTACTATCACAACTACTATACCCAAGATGGTACTCGACATTACTATAGCTCAGAAGTCCCAGCATCAATCCAAATTGAGGACCACGCTTTCATTGAGTCCGAACTTTGCGAATTATTCACTAGCTTTATGCTATTCGCATGGGTCTCTTCGCAAAATTGTGCCAACATCCTAAACGCATCGATCACCCGTCGTAGCATTGAATTAGGCTCGGATGATCTCTCGATAAGTTCCGAACAGGTCTTTCGTGCGTTTACATTCAATGCGCTCATGCATGACTGCTCGGAATCTGGGAATGCTCTTTCCCTTCCCGACATCGGTGATCATGATGCACGTCTCAAGTGTGCGATGGAACTGAGAAACAAGAAGATGATTTCGGCGGGGCAGAAGGAAAAGATGCATGCCTGCACTAAATGCGAGAAGTTTATCAATGGAACAGGATATAAGAACCTAAGTAAGCCGTTTCAATCACCAATGACCGCTTCCACCACTCAATTCAAATTCAGGATCATTGCGCGCAGTTGTCACTGATGGAGATTCTATCGGACGACCATGCTGTAAAGTACATAACTGTACGACCCCTCTTCCTACCAATCGCGATCACTTTTGTGCTTCACACGCAGACTTAAAATCTCAATGTGTTGTCACCGGGTGTTTATCGGTAGCTGAGATAGGGTTTCAGACATGTACCATTGCAGAGCACCGTGCCATGGAGGACACTCGCAAAGAACGCGGAAAAGCCTTCTTTCAACTCCGGAGCCGTCTGAACACTCAGTTCAGTATGACACAGCTTCCCGACTCGATGTCTTCCTCAGACATACCGGAAATCGAAGATGGAACGAAGGCCGACAATACTCAGGATGCAGCCACTCGTAAATCAGACGCTGGAAACAAAGCTCCAAAGGCACGATTTGCACGTCGCCGAACTCATAATGAGCAGTTGTTGGTGAGCTGTTGCGGAATTGTATTGGCTCGCGGAACTATGTTTGGCGCTGAGGCGATTTCGGGTGTCAAGGTATGCTCAAGTTAATTCTGCCAGCACGAAGGAGCTTATGCATTCATGATCTGTTGCCTTTCTATCACAGGACTTCCTTAAATCTGTTTACCCTTGTCCAGAAGACCTCCCAGATGTCATTTTCTATGACAATAACTGCCACCTCCAGGCACATCTTGCAGCACAAAAGGACGAGTTCTTCAAAGACGTCATGCTACCTGTGGACGTATTTCACTTCAAGTCAAAGCATAGCATCAAAGACGTGTACTGCCAAAGACATTGCAACCCAGCGAGATGGCCTCAACTTGCGGATGAAGACGGTAAATGGGTGTTTAATTCCTCTGCAGCCGAGCAAGTGAATGCTTGGCTTGGTGGTTATCTTGCGATTGTGCGCGATATGCTCGCTCATCGCTTTGATTTCTTCCTAGATGAGATGATCAAACGTCGAAACGAAGCTACTCTCTTGCGACTCAAGAAAGCGGGAGAAACCTCCTACTATGTACCGCCATACAGATCTTAAATATGTATTCAAGTCCCGTATTTACATCTACAATTCTTACTGAATATATGTGTTGACATTCCCATTGCGTTGGAGGTTCCGCTCTTCGATGTATCGTCCAAGCCTGAGCCCAAGATGAGACGGCCTTTGAGCGGCTCCATCTTTCGCCCGGCGCAGCTCCTCCTCGTCACTGTTGGACGCTTGCCTGGCACGAGCGAGTTTTTGCTCATTGGATGCTTGCAAGCCCGCTGGGCCCGTCGTCCCCGACGCCGGCTGTCGTTCTCGTTGAAATCGATGGGCTTCTCGTTCCCGCTGACACCATGAATCATGCGATTGCCAGAGAGGCCCGGTTGCAGCGCTCGCTCGTGCTAGCTGTTGTCTTTGTGAGATCTCCCTCGTCCAGTGCGTGTCGAATATACTGCGGACGTCGGCGAAAGCGTCGAGGAGAGTGGGCATGGGCGAGAGTTGTAGGCGTCCAGGCGTGGTAAGAGGCCCTGCCGTGCAGATGCATCGTCAACTTGGGCTGCATACCGTCTCCATGAGCTTGGACGTACCAGATACGCGATCCTCGCGCAGTATCCAGCCCGCTGCCGCCTCATAGTCCCTCTATACCCATTCCATCTGCAATCCGACTAACGTGCTCCGTGCATAGATGCTGGAATCGCCCGCTAGCATCCAATGGTGGCACAGGGCGTCGGGGGGTGCTAAATGGCGAGTTCGTACCCTGCCGTGCAAATGCTAGCCGCCCCGTCGTCAGCAGTTGCTGCACACCATCGCAATGCGCCTAGACGTACCGTATACGTGGCGCCGCGCGCCGCTGTCTTGCCACGTTACGTCCTTGGGAGGCCATCTACTGCACTAGCGGCTGTAATCGAGAGGCGAATCAACAACACCGTCCGCGGCGTCGGATGCTGGACTCGTCGTCGTCGCGCAGGGTGCTTCGATCCGGCATCGTCATGAGTGTACATGCCTCGTATTTAGGCCGGAATGGGAGGTGCGTGCCATGGCGGCGTGGCGGCACAAGGTGGTGCCGAGATCGTGGATGTGGTCGGTGGTGGTGAGCGGCGACAGACCGATCGCGCCCTGCGATACCCGCCCCGTCGGTCAACATCTGCGGCACACCGTCGAAACGAACCCAGACATACCCTATACGAGGCGTCGCGCCGCTGTCTTGCGCCCCGTACGTCCCTGTTACGCCATCCGACCTCCCACCTGTGCCGTCGCTAACGGCTGCAATCAATGTCGTTGGGGCGAGGGCGAATGGCGGGGATCGCAACAGCGGGGCTCCATTGTCGTCGCGCTGCTGTGCTCTCGCTAATCGTAGTGCGCGCGTTGGGGGACGCCGACACCGTTGATAGTGGTGGATGATGGGTGGCGACTCGCGAGGAGCTGGAGCGCTAGCATGGCCAAGGTAAGCGTCGCGTCACTTCGCAGAAGAAAGGGTACTCACGCTGGTATCGTCTACTAGCGCCCAACAACGCCTTCCGCGGTGCCCATTGCGGACATCGTGCCTTGATGCTCCGTCGACGTGCTTTGCTGCTCATGCATCATGAGTGATCGATCGCAGCATCTCGTGGACAAAGAAGCGGCCATCGTTGGCGCCGGCGCTGGCATTGGTCCTGGTTGTCGATCGTCGACCGTCCCAGCCGCACTGCAATCGTCGACCATCGGGTTTGCTGTCCTTCGTGGTCGGGAGTCATTTCTTATCAGTAAGCAAGTCGAGAGCCCGGGAGCGAGCTCGATCGACTTGTGGCTGATGAGATGTGCAATGGTGGTGATGGTGGTGATGAAAGAGATGTTTGCGGATGCACGTTCCTCACGAGTCACCAGTCACGATGAAGTCTATGCAGGTTCACCACACGTCGAAGAATTGTTGAATATGTTTAAATATCAAGTGTATGTATATACATTCATTCAGAAAGCTCTATGATCTCAGTGTCTACAACGTTCACTCGCTGTGCGTTCCTCTCGCGCTTGCCGGGTACCTTGCCTCCAGGAAAGCCACGCTGAACTTCCTTACAAAAATCCTTCCACAAACCCGCATCGGTAAGTCCTGCACTTACATATTTGGCCTTGAGTTCCTCTGACGCAGCAGTCCAAATATCATCATTTTTGTGGTAGGTTGGTTTGGAAGGGAAACGAACATCGAACGACGCTTCAAAGCGCTCAGCAATGACGCCGGTCATAGTCGACATGCGGTCGAACCCATTTGACATCGCACAAACATATTTGAGCGGCCAGTGTGCGTGGCCAGAGTTCGAAGCAGAAGCGAGGGAGTGAGTGTCTTGCGGCTTGGTGTCGTCGATTGCAACAGGCCTTGCCTTCGTCCTCCAGGATTTAGGGATGGTCATTGCAGCAGGCTCTGACTTGACAGTTACAGAAGCCTTTGTGGGCGCCTTCAAGGGGCGGGGGAGAGTCGGGGATGATGGAAAGTTGGAGAGATCATCCTCGTCATCAGCAAGGATGATCGTATCATGAGAGGATGGTTCTGGGTTGATTTCCGGTGAAAAGCTCCGAGTCTTCTGTCGTTTATTGATTGGACTTGATATCTCAAAGAGATTAGGGCGTTTCCGCGGAAAGAGTGCCTGGATGAGAGACTGAGCCTTCTCCTGCATGTCGACCGGTTCCGAATCAGCCCAAGCATCGTCAGGAAGTCGATATAATAGCATGGGTAGCTGGGACGAGAGGGCACGCGA
This sequence comes from Pholiota molesta, assembly GCA_014925825.1. Taxonomy (NCBI): domain Eukaryota; kingdom Fungi; phylum Basidiomycota; class Agaricomycetes; order Agaricales; family Strophariaceae; genus Pholiota; species Pholiota molesta. Next base: position 7,353 of record JACGCK010000322.1, read on the forward strand.
CACCAAAGAATCTTGGAGCACCCATGCTGCTTGTTTGGGATCAAATGTCTCGAAAAGAACATCGGGTTCATCGAGAATGCCAAGGATCTTGCGAACGGCAATAGAACATTTGGCTAGGGAGAAATAAGGAAATGTGGGACAAGCAACTTGAAGAGATTTCGGGTGCTCCTGATTATTCTACAGGGAGATGAACACCATTGGTAAATCATACTTGAGGAAAAGAGAAACCACGTACTTTCCAAAATACAATGTCAACGGTGGCTTCAGCCAAAGCCTGAGCAGCCTTTGCCTCAATCCCTCTCTGAATATGCAACTGTTGCTGTTTCTCTGCCTTGTCTCGAGCTTCGTAGTGTTCTAAGCGAAGGGGCCGATTGTTATCATGCGGACCAGCTGCGGTGACAGGCGCTTGGGTAGTGGGAAAAGGTGATGCGGAGTCAACGTTAGAGGAAGAGGGTTGGGAAACTTGAGATGGAGCGATGGTTGTCATGGTTCTGATGATCCTGTGCGTCTTCAAAGTACAATCTGAGGCACCATCTCGTTGGAAGCGCTGGCAGCATTTCTTGCAGAAGTCGTGGCTGCAGCCTTTCACCGTATGAACACCCGGATGGACAAGAGGGGGACCTTGACAAATGGGGCCGTTACATGCGAGTATTTCCTGGCCATTCCTGTTCAGGGCGACACGAGTATGACTTCTCGATGGCTCTGCAGGAGCAGGGGCAATAAAAACGTTGTCCGACTCAGAGGAAGCCAAACCCTCATCTTGGTTGAATGGGATGGATTGAGGGGTGGACGATGGTGGAGGGGTGGGGTTCACGGAGGAACGATGAGATGATGGGCCCGGGGTGCGATGTGATGCAGCTGGAGATGGGACAGGATCAACTCGTGATGGAGTGATGGAGAAATTGAGAGCCTCCTGTAGAGTCCGAGGCGGGGAATAGGGAAGTACCTCGAGGAGGGGCAGGTCGTGCCTCCATCGATGGAAGTGCCCAAAGTTGCCTGGTCCAGTGCAAGCCTCATACTGCAAGCCTTTATTTCCGGGAGACTTTGTCCCGCGGCATGTCTTGAGAACAAGTGGATAGGGGCAGCCCGGTGATGGACAGAGCATTAGTGTCAAAGTAATGTCGGTGTTGTACATGTCTGGGAGCTGGGAGCTGGGGGATGGGAATGGGTCGTGTAGAGACTGCTGGTGAGGTACATATATCGCATAATTGGCTGGTGGCACTGGGCCAACATGTCAAGCTCAAGCACCGGAGCAATATCATACATGGCCCATTCCGAAGACCACCTATGTTTGCTCATGGCCTGTGGCTTGCAGGAGACGCGTCACTCTAAATTTAGTCAAACACGTAGCCTCGTACTATCAATGAGCCACTCACTCGATGGGCGCTTATTGCATATAAGGGTGCTTGCACATGCTGAGACTCATGAGACGCGTCAATAGTCAACAGACGTGTTAAATAGATATCAGACGTGTCAGACAGTATCTTGGCTGGAAGGGAAGGGGATATGACGCGTCTGGGGCTATGGTAAACACGCTTGCACGTGCCAAAACGCGGGGGCCACTCAACGACTTGGAAGCCACTCGCACAGACGCGTGAAATCTAAACTCGAGCAGAATGCGCGTCAACACGTGGTGGGACTCTTCACGTGAACATGAAATCTAAACTTTGGAAGGAAATTTTGGGATCTGCGACGAGTGTACATTTGGGGAGTAAAGTTTAGCTAAATAGTTTAGGAAAATATTCTAAACCGATATTTTGCAGTGTCTAAGCTTTGGTGTCTTGATTATCTGGATCTTGAACACCATCCAGGAGCTCCGAAAGATTAAGTTCGGCATCCAATTCAAATGCGTCCGCCTTATGTTTAGCGATCAAGCCGATAAAGTCCGTCCAAGACAAACTTAGACGCATCTCCGTGCCACCGCCGTGCACATCAGGGTTGTTGCTTTTTTGGGATATAATGGAACCTTCTATACTTTCTTTCTCTTCGCGCTTGGTTTGCCTTTCAGAATTTCGTTTCTTCGTACAATCATGACATGTCTGAAGAGGCTCAAGGTTCCTTTTACGCGGGAAAGCGTTCCGTGGCTGCCTAATAGGGCAGCGCGAGCATTTCACAATTTCCTCTATTACACATATAAAGTTAATTAAGGTTTGACGCGTGAAAAATACAATTAACATGCCCAAGCTCATAGTAGGCGCTTCTTTTGGTGCGCAAAATAAATCCGACGCGTAGAAAAAGCAGTTTTTGGGAAACAAGTACTGCAGGCCATCGTCGTTGCGAGTCGCGACTTGCGCGCTTCGATTTAATTAGTACACGTGAGGCCTGTCAGAGTAAAAAGAGTCAAAAAAGAAGTACAGCGCGTATTCGAACACAGAGCCTCGAGATCATCCAACACCAAACTGACTGCCCTTCGTTCAGTGCCTATACCACTACACCAATTTCTCATGCTAACAAAAGCACATTTGTTGTCTAAATCAAGTACTTCATATGTTTTATTTACTTGTAACATATCAAATAAAATGAAGTTATAGATTATTATACAACATAGACTCTATGCATTGATCTTATATGTTTAAACTATGCAGTATAGCACCTACAGCATTCAATGTTTTTCGGCTCACGGAAACGGTGACTTACGGTGATGGCCGAGCATCACGTGATCTGTCTTTTGGAGGGGTGGTATTGGCCGAGTCCCTCCCTCCCCTCCCATCTCGTGCCCAGCGACCACGGCGGCCGTTGGGAACACCCACGGGCTCCCGCCACTGACCACCGACCGCGCGGATCGCCGCCAGCCGCCGCCCACACGCGCCACGTCACCACCAACCGCCGACGTGCCACATCACCACGTGACCGACAGCGAGCGCGAGCTTGCACCGCAACGCACCCAACGACCGAGCGGCGCACCACGAGCAGCGGCGGACAATGCAACGGCCGATCGCGAGCACACGACGACGCGCACAACGAGTGCCGCCAGCCCCAGGGAACGAGCATCGCGGACGACGACGGAGCGCCGCCGAGGGACAGGGGGGACGCCGGGGGAGTGGGAGGGACGCCGAGGCACAGGGAGGCGAGTGCCAGAGACCGAGGGTGGGCGCTGCCCCTCCGAGCGCCGAAGTGGGAGACGGACACGCCGTCGAGCACGGTGCCCCAGGTACGTGCCCCACCGCTCCCCGCTGTTCACGCTTACACCCTGCCAGCACCACGTCACCACCCGCCCAGCTGCACGCCCTCTCGGGCAGACGATGCCCCATCCCGCCGCCATGGCACCATGCCGCCGCCGCGTCAGCGCACCGCCGCAGACCAGCCTGACGCCGCCACGTCAGCGCACTCCCGGAGGGCGCGCATCCCCATCCCGACGCCCGCACAGTGCGCGCCCATCGCGCAGGGCGTCGGCCCGTTGCACGGCGACAGCGTCCGCCGCCGCGGAGTTGCGTTAGTGCCCGTCGCGCGCTCCGCCACTCCGCACCTGTAGCATAGATCCCTAGATTAGATTAGATAGCTGGATTAAATAAGCATTGCATTATATTAATAGATTAGATTAGATTGTATATTAGATTAGATTTGATAATTATAATATATTTCTTTATCATTTAACTTGGGTTACTAAGTGTCTTTATTGGGTACTTGTAACAAGGTGTAGACTAAGATTTTGAATCTGGAATAAGATGGAATAGATATGGAATAGCCGGAATAAGTATGGAATGACTGGAATGAGCATGGAATGGCCAGAATGAGCATGGAAATTCCATGGACTGCATCTGGAATCCCGGAATGAGGCTGGAATCCATCCGGAATACCAGGGGGAGTGTAAAGTACTGGCACATGGGCACGAGCTCGAACAAAAAAATAGAAATATGTTAACATTCCACGAGCTATGCACACGGGCACGAGCTGGCTCAAAGCAGCACATGCACACGAGCTCAAAGTCAATAACAGACTGCTTTGCATGATAGTAAGTTCTCTTTCCTTTATTCTAATTCTTATGCACACGGACACGAGCTGAAAAAAAAAATATGTTAACATTCTACAAGCTACTTATGCACACAGGCACCAGCTGGCTCAAAGAAACACACGAGCACGAGCTCAAAGTCAATAACGGACACAACTTCAAGTGACTATGGGGCTCAAAATAATATCATCAAGGTATTGCATGATAATATTTAAAAGTAATTGACTTCAGGAGGTGCTTAGGTGTGGGCATGGGCCCGGGTGACACTGGGTGACGCCAATGGTAAACCGTGCCAATGGCATGGGTCTATCGCTAGTCTCTCACAAATCCCCAAGGCGCGCGGGCGGGTAGGCGCTGGCAGTATGTAAATCGTGCCATGTATGTGTATAACACGCCATGCATGCCTATTTTACTAGCACAAGCTCACTGTATCATATTAAAGCATACCAAGCTTGTGGACGACATATTGAGAGATAGTGTATGTGCAATGTGTGTAGAATAATGTTTCCCTATAGTGTAGTGGGCTATGATCTAAAGGCTGTGTTCAACGCTGGTCGATTACGTCATGCTACCTGAGGCCGACTGTTCGATTCCATCTGAATGCATTCTCACGCATCTATTGTTGGACATTTTCTGTAAGCCGTAGCTTTTTGTATAATTTTTTTCTGTAACCAGCTTTGTTATTCTATGATTGAAAGTTAAGTTTTAAAAGCGTAAACAGTAAACTTGACATAGAAAAGTAGGGGACATTCAGATGTAGGACACAGATTATTGACATCATTCAAACTCCGATTGAAATATCGGGTGCATGTATGAAAGGGCCCATCTTACTTGAATATAGAAACAGGGAAGATGGCCATCTTTCTTCTTGAAAACAGGAAGGTATGTTGTCAACATGTCTATCTATGCAACAAAATTGACAGCTTTGAAAAATCTTCTCATTTCATAGAGCTATAGTGCCATGAGTCAAGGATCAATTTCGATCAAATGTGTGGACAAACTCAATATGTTGAAAATATGTTATGTCTTTATGACATGCATTGTACATGTATTAGAGAGTAAGTAATAGATAGTATACTAATAAGACTAATTAGATAGTCCTAAGCAATCAATTTGAAGATAGTGATGGCCATGTATCGTCGAAATAAGTGATTCAAATGAGATCTGGCTGTTAAATGTGAGATTAGGGTAGAGGCGAAAATACGTGTGTCCATCAACAGATTTAGAACGAGCACTGAGCATGCTGGAGAATGCTTGTTCTTCGAGAGTGTAGTTTCCGATGCATCTCGAGTCGGTGCTCCCAGTCGCGACTCGTCTATCTTCCTGCTCCATCACTTTTTCATACAGATCACGAACCTTAAGTAGGAATTGCTGTGGATTGAAGTGTTTACCATCGGTAAAGATGTCCAGGGGCTGCGGCCAGGGAGGGAGGGCATGAGGAAGAGTGATCTCTTCTTCATTCAGTTGGGGCTCAGGCTTTAGTGTCACCGAAACACCATCAGTGCAGCAGTTCCTTCGGTGATTTGTGCTCTTGTTGCCACTGTATTTTATCATGCTGCAATGTTTGCATACAGGTGGACTCCGGGTAGACTAGCAATAAAATGCATAAGAATTCTTTTCGTTGATTGGTGCAAATTCAAGAACTTACTTTACCCACAAGCTTAGTGCTTGATAGTGCTTGAAAGTCCGGTCCAGTCCGGTTTTTTGCCCATATTTGGCAAGACCGAGACCGAGACCGGTCTTTCAGTTTTCGAAGACCGCAAAAAACCGGACTGGACCGACTTGAACCGGTCTTTTGCGGTCTCAATCGGTTCAAAGACCGGTTATGACCGGTTACGGTCCAAACCGGTCTCAACCGGTCCAAGACCGGTCCAGACTGGTAATAGTTAGGTAGAATACTCTATGTAGTATGTAGTGATTCAAAAAATATGAAAATCGGTGGAGAATTGAGTGAGAAACAATTAAAATACTAGCTAATGCAGTGGTTGAGCGCATTTTGTGATATCTCAGTCAATTCTTTACCATATACTATGATTTATGCTTGTTAAAAGGGTAATTTTAATATCTAACTGGATCCCGATTTGCGAAAGGGCGATGTCTATACTGAACGAAGCATAGGCAAAAGCGTCTTTGAAGTAGTCAAAAAGAGTAGAAAACGTCGATATTGCTATAGCTCAGCCAAATGTTTTTAAATATCAAGGTTTAAATTGCATCCTGTAGGTTTATATGTCTTCTATATATGTTTAAGTTTGCGAAAGGTACGACCCATTAACGTTTGCACTGCGGCTAAAAGCGTTTTAGATGCCCAAAGTAATTACTCAAACGAAACTATTAATAACTTTGTCAATTCTCATGCTAAAAATATGATTTGGGCATCGTTCGAAAGGAATTTTAACGTTTTACTAGCCTACAAATTTTCACGGCCAAAGACCGGTTGGGACCGGTCCAGACCGGTTTTTGATCGGTCCATCTGTTTTTTCAAACCTGTTGGACCGTGGACCGGACCGCGGTCTCGGTCTTTTCCGGTCCATCAGTTTTCCGGTCATTTCCGGTTCAGTTCCGGTCCAGTCTCGGTTTTTTTCCAGTTTTGAGACCGGACTTCCAAGCACTAGTGCTTGAATCACCCCGACTTTCCACCTTAAGGACAAGGGCCTTTACGGCGTGGCAGTGCTCTTTCCAGAAATCTTCTGACTGAGAATTTATGGCTGATAACAAAAGACTATTAGTGTGCTGTACATTTATGATTGCGAATTATAATACTTACCATGAAAATCTTGTTTGAAGAGTCTTGTTGTAATTTGCTGCTCGATTGAGGCCAGTTTGTCTGTGAGCGCTCGCGGATTTTTCTTGAATATCTTTGTCGCCGTTTCTTTTCCTTTAGCTTCTAGGCAAGTGTTATAGATATCTGTAGCAGATCCCCACTTTGCAGCCACCATACCAAATGTTGTCCATTGAAACTCAACGCGCATATCCATAAAAAGATAAAACTCAATCTTTGATTTGATTTCAAGGGCTTGGGGGTCGATTGCAGTCCCAATTGAGAACAGCAGCTGAGATCGTGTAAGGCTGCCCATCGAAGCGGTGGGGAGTTGAACTAGCTGTCCAAGATTCTGTAGAACCTGAGAATGAGAAACTGGTGGGTCCAGCTCAGCGACTCAAGCGGCGCCTGCCACTTGTGTATGAACAGTACTGTACGTAATCAGGAACCTGGCCACCAAAGACCTTTTTGACTGTAGTTCGTCGAGTTCTTTACTTCACCGCACAAAAAATATATCTATAGCTGTGATAGCATCCCAGAGATATATATCTAAGTGTATGAATTTTTTAAAGCGAAGCTAACATGGTCAAAATTGCGAAATCCACCAAGGTATCAAATTCTCACATTTATCAGCAACTCGGTCAGTGCTTTTATCCCTTGAAGGCCAGTTGTATATAGTGCTCATAGCTCTGGGAATAAATTATCTTTGTTATATTAACAGGAACCCAAACTCGCACTACTTGCCACTCACGCCGTGTCATTGTTAGGTGTTTGTTTTTCTTTCTTTCACTTTACACACTATATACGACGAAAGGCACATCATTTCTGGAGCCCACCGCGAGGGGTTCAGTCTCTAAAGTCTCTCAGTTGTCGTCACCCCACTTCATCACTTCACCCTAGTCACCGTCACCATTCGCCACTACAGCAGCAAGTACGTTCGCTTCCTCATCAAGAACGGACTGAAAGGTTACAACCCACGCCGACACATCGCTTTCCCTTCCAAGACTACAGGCGACGACATAGCCGCCGAGCTCGCCTACTCGCAAGAACTCCGTCGACTCGACGAACGAGAAGGTTACTGGAACGCGCTCATCGACCTCAGTTACAGCCAATTCGGCAATAGCTTTCTTTTCGACCTCGTGTGGAACGCGACCCCAGAACCATTCAGAACAGCCGCGTAAACCCCCACTCATCTAGTCGCCATAGAGCCATCCAATTCTTACTCCCTTCGCAACCCTACTTTCCGAGACGAACTTATCGCAAACTTTCAAAACCCACACGACCTCACAGACACCTCAATCTTTGAAGAAGGAGTCCCGTCGCCGCGAGCTCGCCACAACAACCTCCCACCGCTCACCGGATCGCCGCTCTTCTATCCTGAAGACGTCCCTATCCCTTCGTCGGAAGACTCGCCGCTCACCCCACTTTCAAATCGCTCCTTTAGCCCCCCATCGAATCGATCACCGTCTCCGTCGCCTGGTCCTTTCGAACCTTCCCAGTACTCGACCCCACCGCCTGATCCTCCCCAGTCGCTCCCACCCTCACCTAACGAGTCGCCCAAATCAAGCTCCTTTCTTCCACACCCTACACATCCATCGCCTCCCATGTCTCAAGCAACCGAACCTCCGATGCCCGCGCACGGCGATCGTTCTGCGCCCGAGTTCAACTCGGCAGATCCGCGTGAACTGGAACACTTCTTTTCGGAGCTAGAGAATCTCTTCAGCAATCGACCCAGTCTCCAAGACCAGAGGAAGAAAGAACATGCGCTACGCTTCCTGAAGCCACACGACGCTGAACAATGGAGGGGCATCCCTGAGTTTGACGACAACACAAAGACATTCGCCGAATTCAAGAAGGCAGTCGAGCTCGCATATCCAACCGCGAGCGAAGCACAGCGGTATACAATGTATCATATCGACGCATTAACGGGTCTTTATTCGCGTGCAGGAATGCACAGCCAGGATGACCTCGCCAATTACACCCGCGAGTTCCGCGCCATCGCACGGTCCATCATAAAGAGCGGGGCCGCGGGCGAGTCGGACCTTGCTCGCGCCTATATCCGTGGCTTCCAACCTCAAGTCTGGGAGCAGATCCTCGTTCGCCTCGCAACGACCAAGGCCAACTTTGTGCCAATGGGACCATACTCGATCGCAGAAATAAACGAAGCGGCGAACTTTATAATGCAGATCCATTTCAGCGTTAATATGGCATCCGCGTACTTGGCGCCTAATACAACCGCGTACTCTGCACTAGCAAATACGTCTGTCGGGCCCACGGGGTCGTCTATGGTACCTGTCCCTTATGCGATCAACAAAACTGGCCTATCGCTCTCCGTGCTTCCCCCATCGCAAGGCTATCCGATACCCGCGCCCCCTGCTGTGAAGGAAGAGGTCAACATCCCGATGGTACTAGCTCAAATCGGCACCGCGCTCGAAAGAATCACGGCTTCAATGCAACAGGGAAACGGGTCGTCGAGTCGATATTCGAACAGCGGCGACCAAAGCTGCAACTTTTGCGGCGGACCTCATTTCATTAGGGACTGCGAGGTCGTCGAGGACTACGTCCGTGCAGGTAAGTGCAAGAGAAACATAGATAACAAGGTAGTGCTCCCTTCCGGCACTTGTAGACACTAGTTTCATGCATCAAAATGGGTAGTTACCCATGTGCACTGATACATCAAGTCTGGTAGTTACCCATGGGTCATCTGGCAGGGGATTTAGAGGATATGCCGGGTGCGCCGTGGCTGACCAATTGATGGCTGGGTGAGCGGGTGATGGGGTGTATGTGCCGTGTATCCCAAAAGGGGTAGCGGGATGTGTAGGGTGCTGTGGATGGGGGCGGGGCGGGGGCGGGCACTCGGGGTTGTAGCCTAACATATGTAAACAATGCAGGATTTGATGCTCGGGGGGCCGCGCTCGCTGTAGGGCGGCGTCGGGGGCGATTTGGGGCGGGAAAAAAAGGCGGGGTGTATATAAATAATCTACGGACCTAATGCACCTGTTTCCGCGTCTCGGGGAGGGCGGGAAGGGATGGATTCAGCGGGGGGCTTATGGATGACGCTCTATATTTAGCGCGCAATATCTAATTTTAGATTTCTTGACCTACGTAGCGCGGGCGCCTGCTCGCGTTTTCCGTTGTTTTTCCTCGTTTTCGGTGGATTTTCCTCGTGATATAACATTTATTTCATTGAATATATTACTACTACATGGAACACATTATATATGTAAGGAGGATAGACAGCAGGGCAGAGATAGGACGAGCAAACGCTCGTCCTCGCTCACCCATCGCTGCCCGCCATCTGTTGCCCTCACCCTCAATTGCCCTCCCCATCCGGTCCATCGTGCTCGTCACCCGTCGTTTACCGTCTTTCGTGCTCGCTGGATGGCCGTCCATTTTTCTCGATGGCCCTCCGTCGTGCTCGCCGGCTGCCGTTCCTCCGCGCTGGCCGTCCGCTGTGCTCGCTGGCCGTGGTCGCTTCTTGCCGTCCGGTGCGTCTTCCCGTCCGTCACGGCTCACGCCGTGCTCGCCATCCGTCATCCTGGCCGTGCTCGCAGTCGGTAGTCCTGGCCATGCACACCGTCGGTCATCCTGGCCGTCCTCGCCGCGGGTCGGCCGTGGGTCGTCGTCCTCGCGGTGGGTCGTCCTCGCCGTAGGTCGTCCTCGATGTGGGTCGTCCTCGCCGCGGGTTATCGTCCTGGCCGCGGGTCGTCCTCGTGGTAGTCGGGCCTCGCTGTGGGATGTCCTCGTGGTAGTCGGCCTCGCTGTGAAACGTCCTCGCCGTGGGTCGTCCTCGCCGCGGGTTGTCGTCCTCGCCGCGGGTTGTCGTCCTCGCCACCCACCCCGCGCCTGTACCCACCCGCATCTCCCTTCCGCCCGTCCGCCCCTCGCATGCATTCGGCGCCTCTTGCATGCAACTGCCCTTGCTCGCCGTCCGTCGTGGTCGCGCTGCTGGTCGACCGCCGTGCGCCTTGCTGCTGGTCGACCGCCAGCTGCCCGTCACCTGCCCGTTGTCCGCCGCGCTGCTCGTCGTTCGATCCGCTGCTCGTCGTCCGCCGTGCAGCTCGTCGTCCCACCCGCCCGTATGTCCGTGCTATCGAGTGAAACTGCCGGCCTGCATCCCTCGTTGGAGGGGAGAGGCACACGGCGTGACGTGGTGGTCCTGGGAGGCCATCGTCGTTGTTGACCGTCGTCGAAGGGAGTGTCAATGAGAGGAGGGTAAATGGAGGTGGCGAGGACATGGTGGTTGGGAGGGCACGCGGTGCTGACAGGGCTGGCTGCGAGGGGCACGCGGCCGCGAAGGGGAGGGGTGGCGGTGTATCCCCGCGGTATCAGAAGCCACAGCCGGCCCACATCCCTCGTTGGAGGGGAGGGGCACACAGCTAAGTCGAGGCGGGGGCGAGGAGTGGCAGGAGGGAGGAGGGAGGCCGCTAGGAGGGAGGCCGCGAGGTGGTGGTGGTCGTAGAGGAGCAAGATCAACCATGTTGAACATGGTTGATCGCTGTGCCCGGCGATTCCCGCGGCCACCCGATTGGCTGGAGCGTCCGGCCCGCGACCTGCCAAAGTCGCGCTCGTCGTTCAATACGCCCCGGGCGACGTCAATTTAAGATGTATTAACAGAATAAGGATCTAAGTATGATATAGAGTAGCTATACTTATTTCACAATGATCTCCGGTCCGAGGAATTGAGCTCTACCTGGTTGAATATTACTGGACTTACTTCGAGGCAAGAGACATCTTAAAAATCTAACACTTAGTTGACTGATTTCAAGTACAATGAATGCATTTGTTCATAAAATTTGTACCTCACTCAGAAAAACACTGGAAAGTGTACTATAGACAGTCTATTATATAGTCATGCAGTTTTTAGCCGTGTACCTAGCATAGATCGTTCTCAAAAAATTAATCTTCGTTCCAATATTTTCAGTGTGAAAACGAAGATCACCACGGAATTCATGAAATAGCGAATAACATCATTTTGAAGTAATTTCTTTGAAATTATCCTCGGGTAATACTAGCTATACTAACTACCTACTGTAATACAAGCGAAAATATGCCTTAAAAAACATTATAGACGTCCTCAGCGACGTCCTCGACGACGCCGAAACGACCGGCAATACATTCGCCGGTCATTTCAAGCGGAGCTTGAAAGTGAAATCAACCAAATGTTGGTTGATTTCAGCTTCCCCGTCTAGCACCCTCCTCACCATGCTCGTTGCCGCCGCCTCTCCTCCTCGACCACTACTCCCACATGCCGACGACCTCCACCTCCCAGTCGCCCTCCCTCAATCGAGGGATGGGCCGGCTCTCTGACGCAACGGCGCCCCGTGTAAGCGGACGACGTGCACGTATGCGCGCCAACACCTGCGAACACATCTTCGCAGCCGCCGCCCCCTCGCCTCATACCCCTGCCGTCGCCGTGAGCCCCTCCCCTCCAATGAGGGATGTGGGCCGGCTGTGGACCTCGAGATCGCGGGCTCGCGCACCCGCGAGGCGCTCACTGCAGCCCAACTGCAGCCCTCTCGTCACCGCCTCCCCCTCGCCATATGCCCTTACGGAGGGACCCCGGGAGCCAAAGGTATGGCGAGCGAAGGATGAGCGAGAGGTACGGCGACCCAGGGTATGGCGAGCGAGGGGTACGGCGAGCGAGGGGTACGGCGAGGACGAAGGCCAGCGCGAACCCGCCGACCACGGCAAGGCAGCCAGCGCAATCGATGGCGACACGAAGGATGGCGTGCACGGCCGGCAGCAAGCCACCACGACGCCCAACCCACGACGAGCAGCGAGTACGACGGAGGGCGCACACAAGGGACGACGTGCAAAGGGCAGCGACGACGACAGCCAGCCAGGACCACGGACGGCAACGACAACGGCCAGAGACGACGACGGCAGACGAGGACGACGGTGGCGGTAGCGGTGGCGGCGGCTATCGAGCATGCTGGCGCGAGTACCGCAGGTGGCAGGCACGACGGACAGCGGGCTGGACGGTACAGCCCTCACGACCGACGACAGGCGCGTCAGCCAGCGAAGCTGCCGACCGGCGAGCACGACGGACAGCGAGTAGGATGCATCACGCACACGACGGAACGCCGAGAAGTAAGGCGGGGAGGACGATGGCCAACGGCCAGACGGACGAGAAGGAGGAGGGAAGGGCAGCAAGGGTGAGCGAGCACGAGCGTTTGCTCGTGCTCGCTCACCCCTTCTCATCATTCATCTTACTTTTAGTATGCTATATGTTGTAATTGTAAGATTTAATGAAAATAAATCACATATACTACATAACACCCACCATAAATGAGGAAAAGCGACGGAAAACGCGAACAGGCGCCCGCGCTATGTAGCCAAAGAATCTAAAATTAGATCATGCACGCTAAATATAGCACGTCATCCATAAGCCCCCGCTGAATCCACCCCTTCCCACCCTCCCCGACGGGGGCACAGGGGTGCATTAGGTGCATGTATTATTTATATGCACCCCGCCTTTTTTTCCCGCTCAAAAGCGCCCCCGTCGCCGCCCTACAGCGAGCGCGGCCCCCCGAGCATCAAATGCTGCGTTGTTTACCTATGTTAGGCTACAGCCCCAAGCACCCGCCCCCATCCACAGCGCCCTACACATCCCGCTACCCCTTTTGGGATGCACGGCATATACACCCCATCACCCGCTCACCCAGCCATCAATTGGTCAGCCACGGCGCACCCGGCATATCCTCCTAAATCCCCTGCCAGATGACCCATGGGTAACTACCAGCTTTGATGTATCACTACACATGGGTAACTACCCATTTTGATACATGATTCTAGCGTCTATGGCTGGGAGAGTTAGGTTTGCTGAGACGCTCCTGGCCAAGACAAAGGCGAAGAAGAAGTACAAACCCGTCGCGCTTAAAGTCCGTCCAGTGGTCACCGGAGTCGACGAGAAGTTTCGCATCATCCGCGAGATCAAGGGGGACCCACTCGCAACACTTCCGACACTGCCTACCAACCCACCGAAGTTCACGCCCATCGGTCGCTACACGCAAGAACGCATGGAAGCTTTCGACGCCGTCCACGAAGAAGGATTTCTTGAACCCGCGGAACGCGACCTACTCCATCACTTCGTAGGTGTACACAACGATGGGTTCGCATGGAACGATTCGGAGCAAGGACATTTCCGAGAGGATTTCTTCCCGCCCGTTGAGATCCCCGTCATCCCGCACAAGCCGTGGGTACAACGTAACATTCCGATTCCACCAGGCATCCATGATCAGGTATGCGAGGTCCTCAAGCGTAAAATGAATGCCGGAGTCATGGAACCCTCAAACTCATCCTATCGCTCGAGATGGTTTTGCGTCGTCAAGAAGGACGGGAAACTCAGGATTGTGCAGTCGCTCGAACCGCTGAATTAGTGTTTTGAAGTCCGGTCCGGTCCGGTTTTTCGCCCCAAATGGCTTGGACCGAGACCGAGACCGGTCTTCGATTTGTCCCAACCCCCCAAAAACCGGACCGAACCGATGTGGACCGGTCCTGAACGGTCTTGCACGGTCCAAAGACCGGTCAAGACCGGTTCCGGTTTAGACTGGTCAAGACCAGTGTGGGACTGGTCCAGACCGGTCTTGCGAGCAGCACCAGGCGGCATCTCAGCGTCTCCATGCCGCAGGTACTGCAATATTGCAGTGCCCTTGTGCATGTAGACGGCGTGGTGTCCCCGGCGCACTTGCAATGTGCCACCGCCGTCGCTGTGTCCGCTCCGGTGTCGTGTCTGCGACATTGTCATGGCTGCCACGTCATCGGTTTGCCGCATCCATCGCGTCGTCGCGTCCATCACACCACCATGACCATCGCGTCCATCGCGTCACCTCGTCTCATCGCATCCGCCACGTCGTCGCGTCCGCCGCATCATCGCGTTCGCCACGGGGTCGTGTCTGCCCGCATTGTCGCATCTGCCGCGTCATCATGGCTGCCGCGGCGTCGCGTCAACTGCGTCGCGTCCACCACGGCGTCGCGTGACTCGCGTCCACGGCGTTGCGTCCACGGTGTCCCATTCACGGCGTCGCGTCCAGTGCATCATCGTGTCTGCCGCGGCGTCGTGTCTGCGACGTCGTCGTGTCCACCGCATCGTCGCGTCTGCTGCATCGTCACGTCTGCTGCGTCGTCGTGTCTGCCGTGTCGTCATGGGCGCCACGTCATCGACTCATCGTGTCCGCCGCCGTCGTAACGTCTGCTGTATCGCGAGTCCGTGGAGGATGGCGAGGGCGACACGAGTCCATGGAGGGTGACGGCGGGGCACAGGGAGAGAGAGTGGGGGTGGCGAGCCCAGGGGGCCACAGGCACGCTATGAGGAGGGAAAAGGTGTTAGTGGGACACTGTGTTGGACAATGCGGCGGGGTGACGCACTTGGCGGCTCTCCCACTTCCTGGGTCTGCCCTTAGTGTGCAACTCCCCTGTTCCGTCGTTGCGCGTGCTTGAGCAGTGTCCTGGCTGCACGGGAGGGGCGAGGCGGGTGTGGTGGTGGCTGGTGGTGGTGAGAGTGTAAGCCATCAACCGTGGTAACACGGTTGATGGCAATTTCGGCGAACGCCGAAACCTGTTCAGACTACAAATAATGTGATAAAATAGAATTATTGAATAGAAATAACTCACTCACTAAGCAGAGTAAAAGACCGGTTAAGACTGGTAAGACCGGTCTTTGGCCGGTCTTGAATTTTGAAAATGCTGAAGGACCGAAGACCGGACCGCGGTTACGGTCTTGATCGGTCTTCGGAATTTCCGGTCTTGATCGGTTGTGGTCCGGTCCAGTCCCGGTTTTTGGCTGGTCCTGTAACCGGACCTTCAAACACTACGCTGAATGCAGTCACGATCGCCCACTCCGGTGTTCCTCCGTTCACAGACACACTCGCCGAACAGTTCGCCGGTCGCTCGTGCGGTGCAATGTTGGATCTGTTCGTAGGTTACGACGAGCGCGCGATATCTGAGACCTCGCGCGACCTCACAACCTTCCAAACACCTTTCGGTGCACTTCGACTCACCACGCTCCCGATGGGTTGGACGAACTCGGTCCCGATCTTCCACGATGATGTAACTTTTATCCTTCGCCCCGAAATCCCTCATGTCACCATTCCCTATATCGATGATGTTCCTGTTAAAGGCCCCGCGACTCGTTACCTCTTGCCTAATGGCGATTGCGAGCGAATACCTGAGAACCCCGGCATCCGTCGCTTCGTATGGGAGCACTTCCAGAATCTCAATCGCGTTGTCCAACGTATGAAATACTGCGGCGGAACGTTCTCCGGCTTCAAATCGACGCTTTGCGCACCCGAAATCACCGTACTCGGCCACCGCTGCACCCCAGGAGGCCGCCTACCCGATCCGACTAAACTCGACCTGGTCGTGAACTGGGGTCCATGTACTGACCTCTCCGACGTGCGCTCGTTCCTCGGGACCATAGGAGTCGCTCGCATATTCATTAAGAACTTCGCCCATCGTGCGCATCATCTCGTCAAACTTACGCGTAAGGATGCACCCTTCGAATTCGGCCCTCAGCAACTCGCCGCGCAACAAGACTTGAAGAACGCGCTCCTCACGTCGCCCGCGCTCAAACCCATCAACTATACTAGCGGCGCTCCTGTCATATTGTCTGTTGACACCTCCTACATTGCGATAGGCTTCATACTCGCCCAGTGCGATGTCGAAAACCCCCAGATCCGCCACTTCGCCCGCTTCGGATCGATTACCTTGAATGAACGGGAAGCCCGCTTTTCACAACCTAAACTCGAGCTCTATGGCTTATACCGTGCGCTCTACGCTCTCAAATCTCACCTCATCGGCATTCGCAACCTCATCATTGAAGTCGATGCCTCATCGATCAAGGGCATGCTCGCCCACCCAGACATAAATCCCTCCGCCAGCATGAATCGCTGGATACTCGCCATCCTAACCTTCCATTTCGAACTCGTTCACGTTCCAGGTGCCTTTCACGGACCTGATGGCTTATCGCGAAGACGCCTGCAGCCCGACGACGCGCCTCAACTCGACGACACCAACGAGCGAGAGGACTGGATCGACAGAATGCATAGTTTCATGCACGCCGTCAATCCCTCCTCCTCCGCACTTATTGCCACCCCTCCATCTCTCATTCATATATGCGAAGTCTTCATCGACAATGAGCCTGCGCCGATCGGCATAGACGATGAGACGACGCCATACTCCATCATCCCACGTTCCGAGAAGGCAGAAAGCGCGGATGCACACGTGGTTAGAGTCCGCGAGTGGCTCGAAAACTATGAACGTCCCGATGACATGACCGACGCGGAATATAACACGTTCGTTCGCTATTGCGGCGAGTTCTTCTGCGATGGAAACCGCCTATGGCGCAAAGATACGCACGGCCGCCACAAGCTCGTCATTGCCCCGTCGCGTCGCCTCTATATTGTCAAGTCAGCTCATGATGACATAGGTCACCACGGGTTCTTCGCAACCCACGCGCTCATCGTGGAACGCTATTGGTGGCCCGTCATGGGCTTCGATATCGCTTGGTTCATCCGTACCTGCCACATCTGCCAACTTCGCCGCACTCAGAACGTCCTGATACCCCCAACCGTCGCCTCGCCTGCCCCTTTATTCTCCAAAGTTTATATCGACACTATGTTTCTTCCCGCGTCCGCCGGATACAAACTGATCATCCAGGCGCGCTGCTCGCTTTCCGCCTTTCCCGAGTTTGCTCTCTTGCGTCGCGAGACCGCCCAGACCGTCGGCGAGTTTCTATTCAACACGCTTATCTGCCGCTACGGTCTACTCCGGGAGATAGTCACCGATAACGGGTCCGCCATTATCGCCGCTACAGCCTACATTGCAAAGAAGTACAAGATTTCCCATATAAGGATCTCAGGCTACAACTCGCGCGCTAACGGCATCGTCGAGCGCTCGCACTTCGACATCAGGCAGGCCCTATTCAAAGCAGCCGACGGAGACCAGCCCGATGGGCCCTAGTCGCACCCTATGTTTTCTGGGCAGACCACGTCACAGTTCGCCGGCGCATGGGATGTTCGCCGTACTTCGCGCTGACAGGAACGCACCCCCTTCTACCCTTCGATATCACGGAAGCTAACTACCTTGTACCACCTCCCGATTCCGTACTGTCCACCGAAGACCTCATTGGAAATCGTGCCATTGCCCTGCAGAAGCGGCGGTCTGATCTGGCGCAGCTCCACAGTCGCATCTACGAGGCACGCGTCAAGGCAGCCAATAAATTCGAGGAGGATCACGCGAACACGATCAAGGATTTTGACTTCAAGCTAGGCAACCTCGCACTCGTCTGCAACACAGCAATCGAGAAGGCTCTCAATCGCAAGATGCGACCGCGCTATCAAGGCCCATTCATAGTGATCTCGCGCAACCGTGGCGGCGCCTATATCATGGCAGAACTAGACGGCTCCCTATTTGACCGCCCCATCGCCGCTTTCCGCGTCATCCCCTATTTCGCGCGCTCCCATATCGATCTACCCCCACTCGACGAGCTCCTTGACGTATCCCGCCAGCGACTCGCCGAGATGGAAGCATCAACCGCGGAGGATCCCGAAGACGCCGAGATCGACGACGACGACGAAGTCGACGCTGACGCCGACAATTGACTGCGGACAGTCAAGAGCTCAGTAAGGAGGAGTATACCCGGGTCGACACCAACTTTCCGATTTTACCGCTGCGTTTACAATTTTTTTCATCACATTTCACTCGCTCATTTCGCCTCGGACCCTTTAGTCGATTAGATATCAGACACTACCACTCCCCTCTCTCATTCTTCATTTCGCACGAATTCTCATACTAGAAAGACACTTAGAGTCGCCTTCAAATCCTTTACTTATACTTCTTATCACGCAGACATCACAGCAAGAAGGAAGTCCCCTGTTCAAGACCTACATACATACAGGGGAGCAGCACGAAACAACAAAGACACCACGGATCGCCCTACAAAAAAGTTCGCCACCGCTGTATCAATCGCCACCAAAGCCCAAACGCGCAAGCGACTCGATGACCATGTCGACCATTGCCCAAAAGGCATCGTTATATTCGATCGCCCCACTATCTTCACCCACCAAAGCACTCGCACGAAAGTCCCGCATCTGCATCAACATCTCGAAGAGCGCCTGCGCGAAACCGATGTCGACTGAACGAGAATCCGCCTGAAGCGCGGCGACAAGTTTATGCGAATGGTCGATGAAGTTGATAGAGTGCGTCTGGCCGGTGACGCACTGAATCTTCATCTCGCGACGGAAGCGTTCCACCCACTTGATACGCTCTTTCTGTTCGTCGTAGGCACCCCGCAAGTAGGACAGCGTGCAGGCGAGTCGATCGGTAATGCTAGGATCGTCCGGATACGAAGGGAGGATGAGGCGGTGCGGTCCCATGCGAACATAACTGTCAGGCAACGGCGGGATTTCGACAGAAAGGACAGCGCGCGTGCTAGGACGGCGAGAAGAACCCTGCTGGAACTCGGAGGAAGGTGCGCGCGGCGACGTGGGCGCAGAAAGAGCTTGCGTGTCGCCGGCAGGAGTCGTCATCTGAAGCGCCGGAGGCGCACGGGCGGGAGGCGGAGTAGGAGCCTCGAGTTGCTCAACCTCCATGACCTCGACGGTGATCTTGCTAGCATGGGAGCATTTCTTCTTGTCACGACGGCAATTGGTGCACTTGTAGACCCCCTGGGGCTGGATGATCGCATGGAAACAGCGTTTCGGAGGCGACTTGGAGTTGCAGTAGTCGCACTGTAACAAGTGTTCAGCGACGACGGAATACAAGAAGCGAACGCACACTTACAATTCCGGGAGCATCCTCATGGACACCTGGCACAAAGTTAGCGGCCTTTGGAGGCTCGCCGCGGTAGTCGTTCACTAGCGCCCGCGTCTTGGGCACCGCACCATCCACGACTGACGGAGCTCGCATCTTACCCTTCCCTTTCGACGAGGCTGGAGCCTGCGCTTTCGGCTCCCCAGATGTCTTTGCGCGCGAACGATTCGCCGCGGCTTCGCTAGCGCCCGCATCCGGCTGGACCGACGATGCGATGACCTCAGCCTTGACCTGATGGCCCCAAGTTCCAGCTGGCTCCGGAGTCCTCCAAAGGCTAGTCGGCGTAGGCGTCGATGGCGCACCCCAGTCAAATCGCCCCGCGGTAGCCGTTGGCGCCGGTCCTTGCGCACCTGCATTCGCCGTCGACGGCGCGTCCCAGGCAGATCGTCCCACGGCAGCTGTCGTCACCGGTGCCTGCGCATCAGCATCCGCCGTCGATGGCGCGGCCGTGTCAGTCGCAAACCCAGCCTCCCGGTCAACTTCCATGGATTCCCCAAACGCGCCCGCCGTGTCTTCATCGACAGTTTGTTCTTCCCCATTCGCAGTCTGCTGATCCTCGGGGATGGGCGCCTGCGCAAACGTCAAGTGTGCGCCAATGGCCCTCAGGCGTACGAGGACAATTTCACCCCAGGGAGTCATGACAGGGTCGCCGGCAGTGGTGATACGGAAATGGTCGAGCAGCTGGTCGAAGTCGGCGCGAGAGACGGGGTCCAAGTCCGGATTGACCCCGGGAGTGTTCACAAACATCTCAAGGGTTTTCTATCGAGCAAACGATGCATGGAGGTTAGCTAGCAAAAAGGAAGCAAGTGCCGGCATACGCACCAGCTTGGCCAAGAAGGCCGTACGCGGAATTCCAGTCCACTCGCCCCCTTCAACAGACTGGTGGGCACCACTTCTATCATATCTTTGTGGCATTTGCCATGGGGACGATCTCCACAGTGCCAGTGTTTTTTATCAGATGGCTTTCATAATAATTGCCACAGCTGTTTTCTTTCATTTATGCCTATCATTATTTCATAACTTGTAGGCAACTTTTGAGGGCATTTCATTAGGTTGTCTAGGGCTATTTCATTACTGTTTGATAGTCTTGCTGTGTTATCTCATTGCTAAATACATGTCTCATTAGGTTACCATAGTCTATCATATATATCTCAATGAGATACCATGGAATATCATAGGTGTCTGATTAATATGCCTTAATATCTCAATATTTAAATTGTTGTCTCTTTCAAATACCACAAAATTTCATTCTATTTCAATCTGATACCACAGAATCTCATAAATAGATTTGCATCTTATTCAATTGGCACAAATTCTCATAACCATTCATTCTGATGCCATAGTATTTCATAAGTATTTCATTCAGCTGCCACAAAATCTCATACATATTTCATTCTGATGCCACAAAATCTCATATGGGGATTTGCGTCTCAATGTCATGCCACGAAATCTCATATGCATTTCATTCTGCTGCCACAAAATCTCATAAACATCTCAATCCCATGCCACAAAATCTCATAACCACATCAATACTATGCCACAAAATCTCATAAGCATTTCATTCTGCTGCCACAAAATCTCATACGCATTTCATTCTGATGCCATAGAATCTCATATGCATTTCATTCTGCTGCCACAAAATCTCATATGCATTTCATTCTGATGCCATAGAATCTCATATGCATTTCATTCTGCTGCCACAAAATCTCATATCGGGATTTGCATCTCAATGTCATGCCACGAAATCTCATATGCATTTCATTCTGCTGCCACAAAATCTCATACGCATTTCATTCTGCTGCCACAAAATCTCATATGCATTTCATTCTGCTGCCACAAAATCTCATACGCATTTCATTCTGCTGCCACAAAATCTCATATGCATTTCATTCTGATGCCATAGAATCTCATATGCATTTCATTCTGCTGCCACAAAATCTCATATCGGGATTTGCATCTCAATGTCATGCCACGAAATCTCATATGCATTTCATTCTGATGCCATAGAATCTCATAACCATGTCAATCCCATGCCACAAAATCTCATATCGGGATTTGCGTCTCAATTATTTGGCATAGAATCTCATATGCATTTCATTCTGATGCTACAAAATCTCATAAACATCTCAATTCCATGCCACAAAATCTCATATGGGGATTTGCGTCTCAATGTTATGCCACAGAATCTTATACACATTTCTTTCTGATGCCACAAAATCTCATATCGGGATTTGCGTCTCAATTATTTGGCATAGAATCTCATACATATTTCATTTTGATGCTACAAAATCTCATAAACATCTCAATCCCATGCCACAAAATCTCATATCGGGATTTGCGTCTCAATGTCATGCCATAGAATCTTATACACATCTCTTTCTGATGCCATAAAATCTCATAACCATGTCAATCCCATGCCACAAAATCTCATATCGGGATTTGCGTCTCAATGTCATGCCACGAAATCTCATATGCATTTCATTCTGCTGCCACAAAATCTCATAAACATCTCAATCCCATGCCACAAAATCTCATAACCACATCAATACTATGCCACAAAATCTCATAAGCATGTCAATGACATGCCACAAAATCTCATAACCATGTCAATCCCTTGCCACAAAATCTCATATCGGGATTTGCGTCTCAATTATTTGGCATAGAATCTCGTAATTATTTAAGCTTAAAACTGCACATCTTGTACCTTACTCCATGTCTGAATTCAAGGGACTTGGTACCTCCAGATTCTCTCCATCACTATCAGACTCACTGTCAGTGTTATCACCATTATTCAATGATGTGATATGCCCATCTTTTGCCACTGAAGACCTGACAACCAAGTAAGGTTTCCCCCACAGTGGAATGGAACCATACTTTTGAAAAATATGCATCCAATGTGTTCCACAGCCCTCCGCCATTTGCTTGCATATGAATGCCTGCTTGAAGGCATACGCAGCCACCCCACTTTCAAGCTTTGAATCTGTGAATTGTCGTTGGTCGGCCTGCTCCTCCCACCATGCTGCCTTCCATTCCAGAAATGAAAGGACTCGCCGCATTTCTTCCCGAACGATCAGCTCTTCTTCTTTCCATCGAATTCCACGTGCTCGTATTTGGGCCCATTCAACTCTTAAAGTCTCATTGAATTCCTCTTCAGACTGGTTTTCATCTACTCTCTCGCGAGGTGATCGCTGCACTAGCCAAATCCATGAGGGTTCATATCGGCCCTTTGAGCTCTGTGTATCATCGGCGTTGTCAGGATCACGACCAGGGCCACGTATATCTTTGGGATGTAGTTCCTTAAGACGCTCCACCCACGCTCCGTTTGGATCGAGTTTGCTTAAAGCATGGTATGCAATGTGATAGCGGTGAGCTGCACGCTGTAGCTTCTGATTTATGCGCGTATAGAGGTCGAAAAGCTTCGTATTTGGCCGATTTCCTGTACCCGACACGTTCAATTTCTTGAAATCCCACAGGCCTTGAATAATTCTTCGCTGTCGGCGGATGTCAGCCAGAGCATCATCAGCTTGAGGTTCGCGCAGACGGCGTTCCATTTCACATATTTCCTTCAATTCTGGGAGAGCGCGCGCCTCGGGAGGGAGTGAAGATGGAAAACGAAGCGCCATAGACTCGGGGTTGGCATAGCGGTTTTCTCCGTTTGTCTGAATTATTGACGCAGTGCAGGGAATATAAGCCATTTGGACAAGCTGCCAGCTTTGGATTTGCCGTATGAGTGAGGTTTTCTTTTCTTCAAGTTCAGCGAGCTTGCTCGTTGGGTTCCGCTCTGTAATTTCTTTTTTCAGAGCAAATCTATGCATTCAGCCATGTTAGAGATGAAATCGACAATGTGGCGGATATAGAACGCACTGCTGATCCTCAATATCAAAGCCAATGTTGAAGAAACCGAGCATTGTGACTTCGTGTTGCGGTGTATGCCCAGAGGCGATACGAAAACCTTCTTCTTTGGCCAATTCCAAACGTACATCATTTAGAGTGGTTGCTGAATAGAATTCATGATTAACGGCCTAGCAGCACACCCTTGAATAAGATACTTACTTCTGACATTATCTGTATAAGGATTCGGGGCCTTGGGATTATTTTCCCATAGCTCAATCATTCTTTCCCACTTCTTTGTCGTCATAGCAGGGAGTGAAGAAGAGAACTGCTGAAAAACAGTCTGCTGCTTTGCACTCATGGCAGTTGCTTCTTCAAATCGTCTCGCAAGAAACGCCTCTAAATTGGATAAAACGTTAGAAATAATCAACGTTGAAGAGAGTTTGAATGCATTATCACTCACTGAACCCGACGATTTTACGAAAGTTCCATCCGTTCCAGTGGTCGTTAAGCGTATCATGTCGAGCGGCTGGTCCCATTTCCTTCACACTCGGAACGAGAGGATTGGCATGCGACCAGCTAATTTCAACCTCTTCTCCGCATGTCCTTCCAGCACCCTTCGTATACCCAAGAGAAAACCCATCCCGGCACTTCTGGCCATGTCCGTTTATATGCCAGCTAGGTATCGCAACGTCAATCTTGGTTTCAGGGGGAATCCGCATATGCTCTGGAAATGCCTGCATACGCGACCTGAAATTTTTCGACCACTGACACGCGATATCATATGTTATGAGTACGCGCGGCAGAGCGATGCCAATGAGGGCCGTCAGTATGATATAGTCCATGTTGCAGTATCTTTAAAGAATATCCAAGTCAGCTTCACAGCATGTGTATGAGGGCTTTAATTTTACGCACTTTTCGCCTTTCTGAAGGTCACCGGCGCTTCGTACGAGGCCGTGCCTTGAACAAATAGCTATTCCATTGCCTGAAGACGCATATCCTGGAATGCCGCGGGTAGCCGCTTTTGCGAGGGCATCATGCTCCGATTCACAATCGTTGACCTGGAGGATGTAAAAGAATTGAGATGTGAAAGATGGATTACAATGTGAACGTACTTCAGGATGATCAACATAATTGGAGAGAAACTTTTGGTAGGCCAATTCTTCGACGTAGACGCCCCACCCTGGCATGAGTTCGACGTCTTTGAGGCCACGCTCCTTTCCTTTGAGCTTGAAATTCGCGTCAACCGAGATATAAAGGATGTATAAAAACCTTCAATGTTTTCAGCACTTCGCTTAAATGCTGATAATCAAAGAGAACGCACAAAAGGGGCCCTGCCAAAGCCCAGTTTGGCGGAAGGTTTCGTCCAGGATGCGGACAAGCTGGGCATTCAACGATTAAGGCTCTTGCAGGGGTAGCATCTACGCCGGCTGGATCGTGGCCCCGCCCAGCGCGTTTGAGGGCCATGAGATTCCTCCAAATCCTAAAAGCACGACTGAGTTCTTTATAACGATCCTAGTGAAATGAATTAGTCAACGTTCAGGCGTTTAATTTTATTGGACGCACGATCGAATGACCACCCCAGACACCTGCGTTATCCGTCTTTCGTGTAAGGAGGTAATAAAAATCATAGAGATTCCCTTTGCCTTGAAGGGTATGTTCATGAAACGTATTGAGACAGTCGAAGGTGAATGCGGTATTCGGGCGTGAAAAGGTAGCTGGAAACCAACCAGCCCTTAAAAGCTGTGTTTGTCGGTCTGGAAGGTTGTCTATGGGGCAGCTGCAGTAGTCGATGCTGATAGGATGGATGCCGGACATGTCGAAAACCATGAAGTTTGGAGGGCCTGAGGAGGGACAAGGGCAGGATTCACCTCCATGGCCGAGTTGGATTCGCAGACCAAGAGCTTGCAAGGTCTCCTTGCGGAAAAATTGGCCGGTCCACCGCTAGAAAAAGTATGTGATGAGCATTCGAGGCGTCGCGTCGCTTGTCTTAAAGCTTACCTCAACCCTGTGCAAAGGTGCCTCCCTGTGCGTTTGTACCATACACACATTGCAACGGAGACGACCGCCACCAAAACAGTCCTTACATCTGACCATCCCCACCACATTTTTGCAGATAGCGCATGAATCGTCCTCAAGTGAACCACCGAGACCGTCATGCCTGAGAAGTTCGTCAAGGGTGTCACTCCGGAACGCGAGCCATTGATGAAGCTTTGACTGCAGGGCGTGGTAGTAGAACCGTTACCAGTACTCCAAAGAATGAATTGGACAAAGAAACCTACCTGGGTGTTATTATCCCGAGATCGTTTCGCTTTCGAAGCCACGGACTTGGAGTTATCGTCCAGAACCGCAGTATCTGCATTGAAGTGAGAGCTTTCGCCAAAGTCGGGGGCGTCGAAAGCAGCGTATAGAAAGCTAGCCCTATCGGATTGGCTAGTATCCAAAGGGGCCCCAAAGGTGCTGTCTGGTGTTCGGGTTCGGGTTTGAAGCTTGTGCGATCCCAGCAGCCGTCCAGGGCCTTGACGAGGTATGGCAATGGTAGTGACACGGCTAGCGCGAGTGGGCCGCGGCACATCTGCACCTGCACGACTGGTAGTCGGTCGACGTCGTTTTGTGGATGGTTGACTTTGAGGGGGGGGACTTATGCCATCAGCGCCGTCGTCTTTGCGCTTGGCCATACGAGGCGTGTGCTGGCAGGTGAAAGAGATGCAAAAGCATGTTATCAGACGAGTTATGAGTGAGTTATGAGTGAGCAAGGCAAAGATCTGATGCCCACTGCGAGATTAACTAAATCAAGCCATTCATATGCTATATCGGGCATCTCAGTTGGAGGATATGGAATGAAGGTGCACTGAGCCCTGATTTCATTGACAAGAGGACAACAAAGTTATATATCTTGAGATCAAAGGCTCAGCAAACTTATTCATGCGAGCACGACTGCGCAGTTTGAACTCACATGTACTACTTCAAGAACAGGCCGCCTTGTTTTTGAGAATTTTATCTACAGTCCAAAAGAGCGAAAGCCCTAAGGCGCATCGCTCCCTGTTTTTTTCCTCCTCCTTTATCCAGCCCTCGTCGTCCAATGTGCACTCAAATTCTGGGGTCAGCTGGAACCCTTGCTCAACCCAGCGGAAGAGACCGCCCGGACTGTACTGCGTAAAGGAGCACCGAGTTTCACGCCGACCGATGGGAGTATTTGAATGCTCGATCGCCGACGATGGAATCAAGATAGTGGAGCCTGGAGGGAACTCGATAACGAGCATGAGATCCCAGAGCACCAGATGCCCGCCTTGGGTGGGGTCAAAGTCGCCAAGTGCTGTTATGCTGCACAAGCCAAACGGAAGGTTCCCAAAATCGCGATGTCGCTTACAGATGGTCTTTGGACCGAAGTTGACGGCAAATGTCGGCCATACATTGTTGGGCCAGTTCCGGCGCAGGGTGCAGTCGTGGTTTAGGAGATCTCGGAAGTGGCTGTCGCAGTAGTCGTAGAGATCAGGAGCCCAAGTCGCAAACGCTCCGTTCGCCAATCCGGCCATTCGTCCAACATCCGCGTTGGCAACGAGTTCCAGCAGAGCCTCCTTGTTTTTTCCGTAGTGGTATAAATTGCCTGGGTGCTGCGTAAACTGTGAGTATAGAAGAAACGCGCGGATTTTCGGACGTACCCCTCCCCCTGGACCTTGCGAAATACCCCAGCTCAACGCAGGGAAGTCGCCCCGACGATGTTTCTTGACTTTTGGGGGGAACGCGCATCTCTTGGCCAAGCGCCGAATAGTTTCAAACGCGCGTTGATGGGTTTGCTCCCAAGAGGGGTTGTCGGGCCTGCCGACGAGTACCCCAATAACGCGGGATGACGCGTCAACTATGGGTCGTGAAGTTCTAGCAGTGGTTAGCCAATGCAGCGCTTAGAAGGGCTAATAAAAATAACTCACTTGCCATCCCATTTCACCAACGTGAAGCCAAATTTCTCCACCAGTTCCTTTGCGGTGTGGACTCTTCCCGATTTTCCTGGCAGAGAAGTGAACCCTCGCAATGTAGAAGGAATTTTGCTGGTATCGTAGTTTGTTTTGAGCTCATCTGCGGGCGCGACAACTTGTCCAAATTCTCGTCGCGCACGCGGTATGGCTCGCGGCGAACTTCCTCTCGATCCTTGCGCCGCTTCTTGCTCCTGTTCGCATGTCCGCGCCGCTTGTTTCTCTTAGCCTTGCTATTCATGGCGCCTATTTTCGCGCCGCGTGTTGACGATTGAGGAGCCAGTGAAGCGGAGGATGCGGTATCCGTGGGTGTAGGTTCCGCACGAGATTCAACTTCGGCCGTCGTAGATGATGCGACATCGATGGGCGTAGGTTCCATATGCGATCCAACCTCAGCCGTGATAGATTCCGCGCGGCGGCTTGGAGTAGGGAACCTGGGACGAGCTGGCGATGCGGATCTGGAAGACGGCGCCGAAGATGGGGGGGAAGAGAGCGGCGATGTCGAGGGAGAAGTGAGAGGTGAAGTTCCAAAGAAAAGTTGAAGCTCTAAAGGGAGCTTATCCGGCAGGGTGCGATCGGTTGGGCCGACGTCGGAAAGCGAGTACTCATACTCCTTTGAGATGCTGTCCCTGAGACTGTGCTCGAACACAAATCCAGAGTCAAAAGAAATAGCTGGTCCCACCGGGGCAGACTCCCTAAATGAAACAGTCGCTTAACGTTAGCCGATCACTGGATAAGATCTGGGCGTTTAGATGTAGACTGAAGAATCGGCGCGCGCATCGGCTGAGAATTCCCGTGGCTTCGAGTATCAGAGCGTCTGCGCACGCCAAAAAAAATCGAGCAAGCTCGGGAAAGAAGAAAGACCAAGCGCATCTGCTGAGAGCTTCTCAGAGCATCTGCGCCTGCCAAGGAGGAGGGAAGACAAGGAATAAGTGAAATGGCTTGCCTGGTTCTCGAGCCCATTTTTCGCGGGATTCAATACAAGAGATACTGGCGCGGTGTGAATATGGATAGATGGACTTGGGCGGAATGAAGCGAACTTGAAGTAGTTCACTGATAAACTTCGTTGATCTCAAGTTGAAATATCACCTGACAGCGTTCGCGCGGCACGTGCTCGCCGCACTTGGGAAGTCGCGCTCCGAACTGGGCATTCAAGTGCGCTTCTTTATGAATTCGTATGGCAAACGTCGGCTTCAATGAAAAAATGTGGAAAGCATTAATATTCATGCTTTATATAACAATTTGTAATATTTTTTATACCTCCGTTTCTTTGAATCGCCGACACCACGTCAGCAACTGAACTTGAACCTCCCTCGACGCTCGTCAACTTCTCGTTCACTTTGTCCTTCAACGCGTACCTTAATAACTTAAAGATAGCGCCTAATTCCTCACGGCAATGACTCGCCAACATTGGACGACGAAATCCCAGCGACAGTGGCTGCTGGACAAGTTCCCAGAGTTTGTTAAAGCTCGTGAAAGCGGCACTACGGCGAAGAAGTTCTTTCCGAAGGTCTTTACAGAATGGAGGGACGCATTCCCAATCGACGCGCCCACTCCAAAAGAGCTTGCTGAAGCTGTGAATATGTCCGACGCTGTCAAGAAGAAGCAAGCCGAAAAGTATAAAGTAAGTTCTTGCTTGAATTACTGTGATTTAAACACCTATGCTCACCTCATATCTCAGCAAATCAAGGCATGGTTCCACAACACCAACAGAGGAATAGCGACCGCTGGAATTGATACAAGTCGGGGTATCCTTAAAATCAAACGGAAGTCAAAGCGCCCGCAAGAATGGCAAATATATCAACGACTTACCTACAAGGACCATTGGAAACCGATTATCGACAAGGAGTGGCAAAAGTTTCGGGACGAGTGGGAGGAGAAGAATGGTTCCGAATCGAAGCCGCCTCATTCACGGTTTGCTTTCATGAACGTGTTCCTCAAGACAAAATATGCCGAAGAAACGGATGAGATGAAGGAGCGTGTTCAGGAGCTCCGCGACCAGCCGGGTTCTGGAGAAGAAGATGACGCCGAAGACGACAACAGCGCTAACAAGCGGAACAAAAATTTTCAGCAGTACGTGCGTTGCTATTGGCGTGACAATGGCTGCTCACCACTTTATAGGGCTATCCACAAACTTCCTCGTACCATGCTAGCCATGGCGGAGTCTCTTGCAAAACAGACGGGGTGGAGTATCTCAATTCTTGCAGGGGGTCCTGAGCCTCATCAAGGTGGTGAGATTAAAGCATTTATGTGAGTCATCATTTCATACCTCCGTGATACTCGCGTGGCAATGGCTCACATGAATTGTTCGTCGTATTTCAGGATCCACTCTGGAACAACTCCAGAAGGCGACGATTTCTCACAGTTTCTGGGCGAGGACGAATACAACGAACACATCGCCGCACCTTTCGACGACTTCCTACATGCAGCGTTTCGTAAGTGGTTCCCTTTGCTGGCGTAGTAACAACGAACTCTAACCTGAATGCACCGGTTGCAGCGGAAGATGTTTGTGATTCGCGCGCACTTGTTCCAGAGGATGAGGATGAGGAAGCCGAACAAAGAAGCCGACAGAAGAAAGGCAAGAAAGCCAAGAAAGGGAAGGAGCTGGAAAGCGACGAGGAAGAGGACGACGGTGAGGAAGAGGACGACGACGATGAGAAACAGCAGGACAACGGTGAGGAAGAGCAGGACGACGGCGAGGATATGGAGGTTGATCAGCTAGACGGCGAAGACGATGGAGACGACGATGACGAAGGTGGTGAAGAGGTTGCCGTCAAGAAGGTCCGGAAGCACGGGGGTAAAAGCGAGTATGAGCTTCGTAAGGAGGAAAACATCAGAAAGAATAAGGCATTATTGAAGCAGTTGGAGGTTCAATACCCCATCGAAAGGGACGAGAAAGCTCCGCCACCTAAGACTGCTTCTAAGGCGCCTAAACCCACTACTGCCGCGAAGGGCAAGAAGAAAGAGAAGACACCGCCGCAGCCAACAAGATCGTCAACAAGGAAGAAAGGGACTACTAGGTAAGTGTCAGTCTTGATAATACTTGTGGGATACTGCTCACTAGAGGTTGAATTCCGTAGCTCTAAGCCTAATCAGGCCGCCGCGGTTGTTGACAGTGCAACGACGACCAACGCCGAAGGTGCGGCCAGCCTCGAAGCCTCCCCAGCGATTGACGACTCGGACTCTACGGCCCCGGGAACCAAGAACATAGCGGCTACAAGATCGTCAACAAGGAAGAAAGGAACTACTAGGTAAGTGCTAGTCTTGATAATACTTGTGGATTCTGGAATACTGCTCACTAGAGGTTGGATTTCGTAGCTCTAAGCCTAATCAGGCCACCGCCGCGGTTGACAGTGCAACGACGACCAACGCCCAAGGTGCAGCCAGCCTAGAAGCCGCGCCGATGGACATCGCGCCCGATGGTGCGGTCACGACGACCAACGCCCAAGGTGCACCCAGCCTCGAAGCCGTGCCGATGGACATCGCGTCGAATGGTGAAGTCGACAACGCCCAAGGTGGGCCCAGCCTCAAAGCCCCGGTGATTGAAACGACGACCAATGCCCAAGGTGCGGCCAGCCTCGAAGCCCCAGCCGATGGTGCGCCAGTCGACGATACGGTGGACAATGACAACACCGGGGAGCTCGAACCTCCGTCATGCGCCCAGCCAACTCCTGCTCGCACGTCCGATGATAGCGAAGCAGCTGGCATGAACAAGAACAAGCTACAGCGCCGCAAGTTACTGTCTGGTCCCAATTCAGAGATCGACATGGACACACTCCCAGCATGGTTGACTCACACAGGCATGGTTGACTACCTATACAACGTCTCAAACGACAAACGTTGGAGACGTCTTCTTTACCTGTTTTACAGATTTGAGAAGGCGAATCCACCTACAGGGGTCAGTGCTCATACTGTTCTTTGTAGCCTTGTTCCTTAGCTGATTATTCTCATAGAACATACCAAATACGTCTCGCCCTGATGAGGTTGTGACTTGGATCAGAAGCAAACGCAAGAATTCTGCTCCTAACATTGTTGACATCGAGGCCTTTGCAGAGTCCTACCTCACATGGTGGTTATCTCTACAGCCTGAGTGGAGAACTGGTAACTCAGACGTTGGTGGATTCAAATCGATCGAATCCGTTTCCTTGATGGTAGAGGCACCAGGTGATGAAGAGTGGCAGATTTTGTGCAAAGGTGGATCAGCCGGTATTTATACGGTTGTGGTCGCGCTTTCATGGTGGCTTCTGAAGGAAGGCCTGTCTGCTCGAGTGCTCATGGCCTTAGAGGATATCAAATGGGTTGTCGGTGAGATGGTTATATTAATTGAGAACGATCAATCCAAGAAGAGAGGCCGCAAAGATGATACTGAAGTCCGTGAAGGATCAAAGAGGTATGTTCTTACAATTTTATTGTGATTCTGGATGATTATACTAATGGTGACAATTCTGAATTAGACTACGCAAATAAGCTTGAAATACAACATGGATACTCATCAACCATCCCAGCTCTGCTTCAGATGATGGGCTAGGGGGACATTCTGCATATGTGCTTCGGTATCTCATTGAAATACTTATAAGATTCTGTAGTATTCAATTGATATACTATTGAGATTTTGTGGTAATTAAGAACGATATGAACTTCTTTATGAGCTTCAGTGGCATAGCATTGAGATACCTATGAGATTTTGTGGCATGTCATTGACATGCTTATGAGATTTTGTGGCATAGTATTGATGTGGTTATGAGATTTTGTGGCATGGGATTGAGATGTTTATGAGATTTTGTGGCAGCAGAATGAAATGCATATGAGATTTCGTGGCATGACATTGAGACGCAAATCCCGATATGAGATTTTGTGGCATGGGATTGACATGGTTATGAGATTTTATGGCATCAGAAAGAGATGTGTATAAGATTCTATGGCATGACATTGAGACGCAAATCCCGATATGAGATTTTGTGGCATGGGATTGAGATGTTTATGAGATTTTGTAGCATCAAAATGAAATATGTATGAGATTCTATGCCAAATAATTGAGACGCAAATCCCGATATGAGATTTTGTGGCATCAGAAAGAAATGTGTATAAGATTCTGTGGCATAACATTGAGACGCAAATCCCCATATGAGATTTTGTGGCATGGAATTGAGATGTTTATGAGATTTTGTAGCATCAGAATGAAATGCATATGAGATTCTATGCCAAATAATTGAGACGCAAATCCCGATATGAGATTTTGTGGCATGGGATTGACATGGTTATGAGATTCTATGGCATCAGAATGAAATGCATATGAGATTTCGTGGCATGACATTGAGATGCAAATCCCGATATGAGATTTTGTGGCAGCAGAATGAAATGCATATGAGATTCTATGGCATCAGAATGAAATGCATATGAGATTTTGTGGCAGCAGAATGAAATGCGTATGAGATTTTGTGGCAGCAGAATGAAATGCATATGAGATTTTGTGGCAGCAGAATGAAATGCGTATGAGATTTTGTGGCAGCAGAATGAAATGCATATGAGATTTCGTGGCATGACATTGAGATGCAAATCCCGATATGAGATTTTGTGGCAGCAGAATGAAATGCATATGAGATTCTATGGCATCAGAATGAAATGCATATGAGATTTTGTGGCAGCAGAATGAAATGCATATGAGATTCTATGGCATCAGAATGAAATGCGTATGAGATTTTGTGGCAGCAGAATGAAATGCTTATGAGATTTTGTGGCATAGTATTGATGTGGTTATGAGATTTTGTGGCATGGGATTGAGATGTTTATGAGATTTTGTGGCAGCAGAATGAAATGCATATGAGATTTCGTGGCATGACATTGAGACGCAAATCCCCATATGAGATTTTGTGGCATCAGAATGAAATATGTATGAGATTTTGTGGCAGCTGAATGAAATACTTATGAAATACTATGGCATCAGAATGAATGGTTATGAGAATTTGTGCCAATTGAATAAGATGCAAATCTATTTATGAGATTCTGTGGTATCAGATTGAAATAGAATGAAATTTTGTGGTATTTGAAAGAGACAACAATTTAAATATTGAGATATTAAGGCATATTAATCAGACACCTATGATATTCCATGGTATCTCATTGAGATATATATGATAGACTATGGTAACCTAATGAGACATGTATTTAGCAATGAGATAACACAGCAAGACTATCAAACAGTAATGAAATAGCCCTAGACAACCTAATGAAATGCCCTCAAAAGTTGCCTACAAGTTATGAAATAATGATAGGCATAAATGAAAGAAAACAGCTGTGGCAATTATTATGAAAGCCATCTGATAAAAACACTGGCACTGTGGAGATCGTCCCCATGGCAAATGCACAAAGATATGATAGAAGTGGTGCCCACCAGTCTTCAACAGAGCGCACGGTCATAAGCATCTCGGTGATCGACGATTGCATGGCGGCGATAGGGCGAATAGCAGTTAAGAGCGGCGAGGAAGAAAGCGAGGGAAGAAAGCGAGATGGGGGGAGCCTGTGAGGACGGCCCTCCTCTTTTTTTTTTCTTCAGGAGTCCACAGCGTTTCGGAGATCCGCCACACGTGTATACGTACGGCACTGCCCCGTTCTCGTCATCAGCAGGCCATCGAACAATCCCCAGAAGCTTATCGGACGCCTAGTGCACTTGTTGTCCTCGCCGCGATCGCATGTACCGTCCTGCAACCGGCCCGGCACGACCCGGATCTGATCGATCTGCGATCTGTACGAGAGCAGCGTTCATCATTACGCAGACGAGTCTGTTCCACGCCTCGCTCTCTCGTGCGCGCTGCTTCACTACCTGCGTTTTACGTCAGGATACGAGCGCCCAACCTCCGGCAGAACATCGCCCAGCCAGAAGCCTCAAGTGATTGACATACCACGAGATCGGAGAATTCCGACGAAAGAAGACTTTGCGAGGAGATCCACGTCGGCGACTCGGCTGACTGCGGACAGTCAGAAGCTCAGTAAGGAGGAGATGATGCGCCCCGCATCTCTATACCCCCTGAAAACCGCTCAAGACGGATGCGCACGGCCACGTGTACCGCACTCGCCACACGCCTCGGGCGCACGCGCACGCGCTCATACACCACGCATCATCACCAAGTCCGGGTCGCGGCCGTACCACGTGACCAAGCACACGCACTCGCACGGCAACGCTCGAACACGCACGTCGCCGTCCATACGCACACGCTCATCGCCCCGCACGCAAGAACCCTGGCATCGTCTCCCGACGCAGCATATGGACTGACAAGGTCTGGATCGTTCTCGCTCGCACCTTTGCGCTCTGTCGCCCACTTCTCTTATTCCCCGGTGCTTTTATTTCATATGTTTCCATCGGCGCGTCTCCGCGCTCGCTACCATCTTTGTCCTCGAGGCGTCTCATTAAGTTAGCTCCGTACAGACAGTTACTTCTTAGTATTTAAACCATGTAATTCCCACAAATAACATACTTTTGCTTCCCCCCACGGAATACAGATTTCATTGTACCTCGTAAAAACTGCTGCGTTCGCCTGCGTGTACTTTCGTAACTGCGTCTTCGCAACTCGCTCACTTCGCCGCGCCGCGTACTACTCGTTTCTAACTCGTCTCACCGCGTCACGTCCTCCATTACTCGCCTCCCCGTGCTCGCTCGCCCGCTAGTCGCACCGTGCTTGCGCGCTCGTCGCCGCTCCCCCGACTCCCCACACTCATCTTACGAGCACCCTCGCATTTCATCCTTAGACCGACCTTGACTGAGAAGGATAACAAGAACCCAAACTCGCACTACTTGCCACTCACGCCGTGTCATTGTTAGGTGTTTGTTTTTCTTTCTTTCACTTTACACACTATATACGACGAAGGCACATCAACGGATCTCGGCGAACTCCACTGGCTTGCTCGGAATCGAGGTTCGGCAGAGTAGGAGCGGCGCTTGCTTCTCTCGCAGCAATCCTACATCGAATCT
>JACGCK010000323.1:0-41692 GCA_014925825.1 Pholiota molesta
GGTTCATGTATGATGGATGTCACAGGGCTCGGAATTTGTCTTCTTCTGCAGCTCAAGTTTTTATTTGCCCGGCCCATTTGCCGTGGCACTTGAAGCTTCATATTGGCTTCACCATGTGACGGTGATGGGATGACGTCCTTTCGAGAATCGGAATTTGGGAAAGAAGATTGAGTATTGCTGAAGGGAGGTTCTGTAGGTGCTGGGAGGGTGCTGGGGCACACTTTCCAAGGAAACGAAAGAATCATACATACTTCCTCGCTGGCACGAAAGCGAGTACCAAGCGAGTACCGCAAGATACGCTTTTGACAAATAGAAGGTGAAGCGTTCGCGAAGAGGGAGTCGTCATTGAGGTCATTGGCTATATGAACAAGAATAAAAGATGGATCAAGATCTCATTAGATCCATTGCTCCTGTCGCATGGACTTTGTACGGTAGGAGCGTCTGCAAGTGCCATTAACGGTCTCCGCAGTCCGAATACCTTATCACGGATTTCAAGTAGCCACGTCCTGGCCACGTCAATTTGCGGAAATCCACAACTGTTGTGGGTCAAGATAGCTGAATGGATGAGGTGAAGATGGTGGGTTGACAAAAGATGTCTATTGAATCGTGCAAGGGAAGGCGGAGTGCGCAGTGGAGGCGAGTCAATGTGGCTTGATTATCGGTTGTTTGGCTCTGGCGTCCGCAGTACACAGCTGCACTGCGCCGCGACCCCTCTGCCGCATTTCCTTCCTTTAATACCACTGGCACCGTCCTGCACTTTCCTCTCATTTCTTTCACGAACACCTAGAACATGGCTACCACAAGTTCAGCCGGCCTCGGCACAGAGATCGTCGGTGTTATCAACAAGCTCCAGGATGTCTTTACATCGCTTGGGTCGGGTCCAGGAGGTCAAGCAGGTATAGATTTGCCCCAAATCTGTGTGCTGGGCAGTCAGAGCAGTGGAAAGAGTAGTGTGCTAGAGGTGCGTTTCTGCTTGAAGATTGGCTATGAATGTCCTGACAGATTGTACGACTTTGTTCACAGAACATCGTCGGTCGAGATTTCCTGCCTCGTGGTACTGGTATCGTGACGCGGCGTCCATTGGTACGATATATATACTGCACATAGAGCTTTTACTGATAACCGTATAGGTTCTCCAACTTATCAATAGAAGCGCTGGAAACACCGGTGGTAAGCAAATCTAAACAGTCATTATCATCCTCATATTAACAATCCTACTATCAGCCAATGGGGTAGACAAAACGACCGACAAAGCCGCCAACGCAGATGAGTGGGGCGAGTTTCTGCATCTTCCAGGAGAGAAATTCTACGACTTCCACAAAATCCGCGACGAAATCGTGCGGGATACCGAGGCCAAGACGGGCAAGAACGCAGGCATCTCGCCACAACCTATCAACCTCCGCATATACTCTCCCAACGTCCTTACGCTGACCCTGGTCGATCTTCCTGGGCTGACCAAAGTTCCTGTCGGAGACCAACCCCGCGATATCGAGAAGCAGATCCGGGACATGTTGGTCAAGTATATCTCGAAGCCGGCCTGTATCATCCTTGCTGTCACAGCGGCCAACACGGATCTGGCAAATTCGGACGGGTTGAAGATGGCCCGTGAAGTGGATCCAGAGGGCACAAGGACAATTGGTGTTTTAACGAAAGTCGATCTCATGTACGTATTCATATCGGTATACTTGGGCTCTATTTTGGTTCTTACTAAACGCTGTCGGAAATAGGGATAAGGGAACAGATGTCGTCGACATTTTGGCTGGACGAATTATTCCTCTACGACTTGGATATGTTCCAGTTGTTAACAGAGGCCAACGAGACATAGAGCAGAACAAGCCCATCAGCTCTGCGCTTGATAACGAACGCGAGTTCTTCGAGAACCATCCTTCATATAGGAGCAAAGCCACCTTCTGTGGTACCCCATTCCTGGCCAGGAAACTTAACATGGTGAATACCTTCTTTTACTTATTCATTATCCGAAACTGTAACTTTCATCTAGATCCTTATGCACCATATCCGTGCAACGCTACCTGACATCAAAGCCCGCATTTCCAAGAATCTCGCCCAGTACAACGCTGAATTGCTTGCTCTCGGAGGAGGCTTGGGTGACGTCAACTCTTCCAGTATCGTTATTTCAGTCATCAGTGAATTCACGTCGGAATTCCGAAACACCATTGATGGTAACAACAACGACCTTTCTCTGAACGAACTTTCTGGAGGAGCCAGGATCTCATTCGTTTTCCACGAGCTATTCAATAATGGAGTCAAAACCATTGATCCTTTCGATCAAGTCAAAGATGGTGATATTCGAATCATGTTGTACAACTCTTCCGTGAGTTCTCCGATGAACCCGCGGTTCGTTCAAAGGTTTATACAATTCTGATATCTCTACCTCAGGGTTCTACGCCAGCACTCTTCGTGGGCACAGCGGCTTTCGAAGTTATCGTGAAGCAGCAGATTAAACGTCTGGAAGACCCAAGTGTCAAGTGCTGTCAATTGGTGTACGATGAGCTCATCCGGATTCTTGGTCAACTCCTCGCCAAAGTGGTACGTATTTGAATCTTTTGGGGTCTATGCATGCGACTCAACCCTCTATAGCAAGCATTCCGGCGGTACCCTGCCCTACGAGAACGCTTCAACTCTGTCGTGGTCAACTTCTTCAAGAATGCAATGACCCCCACGTTGAAGTTGGTCCAAGATATGGTTGCGTACGTATACGTTGGCTTTTCATAGACGCGTTATGCTAATACGTCTTTCTATAGTATGCAAGCTTGTTACGTGAACACAAGCCATCCTGATTTCATTGGCGGACATAAGGTTCGTTACATATTGGGGTCATAAACACATTAAGTTACTGACTCAATATGACCACGACTCACAGGCGACCGCGATCGTGACTGAACGACTGAACGCGAACAAAGCGCCTACACCCGCAGTTGATCCCAAGAACCCGCGATCGGCTGTCAACAACAACAAGGACCTGGACGTCGACGCGAAGCAAGATGCTGGTTTCTTTGGGTCGTTCTTTGCGCCAAAGACGGGACCCAAGAAGAAGGGCGCTGCGGCGATGGAAGCGCCTCCCACCAACATCCGCCCGCAGAGTGCGCTCAACGAGAGAGAAACGATGGAGACGGAAGTCATCAGTGCGTAATCTGCATCTTCATGCGTAAACCCAAGTTATTCATTCGCCAATCTTGTTGTTTGTTTCGTCACATCAGAGCTGCTCATCCATTCGTACTTCAACATCGTGAAGCGCGAGATGATCGACATGGTGCCCAAGGCGATCTCGCTGACGCTCGTCAACTTCTCGAAGGAGAACTTGCAGCAGGAGCTGCTGCAGGAGCTGTACAAGGCGGACGTGCTCGACGAGCTGTTGAAGGAGAGCGAGTTCGTCGTCTCCCGGAGGAAGGAGCTGCAGACGATGGTGGCGGCCCTGAACAAGGCGGAAGAGTACGTCTTTTTTGTTTAATATGCCTGGCTTCTCCATGGGATTTGCAGGCGTATGTTTGTGTGATGTGTGTGATGTGATGCTGACGCGCTTTTTGTTATCTAGGATCGTCTCTGGTGTTTAAGTTAGACTATAGTTCGACATCGACGTTTGTTCTCCGCCTTTCTTGGGCCATTACATGGCCATTACTCTGTCCGTCGCAATTTCGTTTACCATGCTCTTCCACCCTTTTCACACACCGTGCTACTTATCACGTATGTCCTAATTTCATGGCGTGTGCATATCCAGGTACTGTAAATACCCTAGCTCTATACATGTTTACTTCGGATCATATAGTCTTTTCGCTTTTTTTCGCAAAATCTATTTTTTTCTTCAATCCCTGGCCGGCCGGAGCGATGTCAGTCGCTGACGCGTGGGCTCGGGTCCGCGCGCGCGCAAGAAGCGCACTTGGGAAAGAGAACCTGGTTTGGAGGCGCAGATGGGAAGATTGGACGTCAGGTTTTGACGTTTTGATGCGCCGCCTCATGGTGTGTGTTGAGTGGGGAAACGTACACGCTCGGCCCTCGGTGCCATTCGTGGGTAAGCAGGATATGCAAAGCGCGTTCCACCTCGGACGTGCATAGACTAAGATATGCTGCAGGCAAGTACAGGTACTTAGGATGGGGGCTCCACCGGGTATTCATGCCACAAGTGAATTGGGGTTCCATGGACTACAAGTTGTACCACGACGGATGAAAACTACTGCGACTCTGGTTCATATATCACGCTGAAGGAAATTTTTTTGGCGCCCACATTTTCGATTGGCATGTGCGCTGCGGCTTACGTTTGATGACGATATGGGTATGGCATTTTTCGGATCTCGTCATGATCAACAAGTTTCGCCAACAACAAAGACGCGAAATGGGCGGCGCATCTTGTTTTATATTTTCTTCGGGGGGCATCAGAAGGCTCATCGATTGTTCATCGCAAGTCAACAAAACTAAGATAGATAGATAGATGAGATAGACACCCGCAATCAGTATACACAGCGAAGCAAAGCATCGCATTCCGCGCGAACGCGATGGACTCGGGGGAAAGATGTCAGCAACCGTCACAGGACGCGCTACCACATAAATGTGTGTCTTTTATGTGGTAGCTATGGAATAATTTATTTACATCAGAGACCAAATATCTTACAGTAATTTACTTACAAGATATTTGTTATGAGTCAATAAATAAAATGGTCTGATATATTTGGGACATATGTGATAAGATATTTGAAATGTAATCAGCACATAAATGTTGTGAATTTATTGGGTACAGATATTGTCACATACATCACAATAACATATAGAATAAACCCATGTAATATATTTGGTACATATTTAGACCTTGACGTATGCATGAACTACGAATAAATTGACCATGTTTATTTGGAACCAAATTATAAGCTATGGGGACAGTTATTAGGTAGAATATTTGAAGTCCATTCTGCAAATGCAAGATTTGCCACATGGCAATTTAAAACGGCAATCTCGCGCAATTCCCAAGTGTGCAAATTTGCGCAATTTCGCGCAATTTTTGCAGGCACAAATTTCCGCAATTTCCGCAATTTTAAACGCGCAAATTTCCGCAATTTCACGCAATTTTTAAAGGCGCAAATTTGCGCAATTGTACAATTTTTACAGGCGTAAATTTGCGCAATTTTGCGCACATGGCAATTTCAGAATTTGCGTGGGATTGCGCAAATTTGCGCCTTTAAAAATTGCGTGAAATTGCGGAAATTTGCGCGTTTAAAATTGCGGAAATTGCGGAAATTTGTGCCTGCAAAAATTGCGCGAAATTGCGCAAATTTGCACACTTGGGAATTGCGCGAGATTGCCGTTTTAAATTGCCATGTGGCAAATCTTGCATTTGCAGAATGGACTTCAAATATTCTACCTAATAACTGTCCCCATAGCTTATAATTTGGTTCCAAATAAACATGGTCAATTTATTCGTAGTTCATGCATACGTCAAGGTCTAAATATGTACCAAATATATTACATGGGTTTATTCTATATGTTATTGTGATGTATGTGACAATATCTGTACCCAATAAATTCACAACATTTACGTGCTGATTACATTTCAAATATCTTATCACATATGTCCCAAATATATCAGACCATTTTATTTATTGACTCATAACAAATATCTTGTAAGTAAATTACTGTAAGATATTTGGTCTCTGATGTAAATAAATTATTCCATAGCTACCACATAAAAGACACACATTTATTTGGTAGCGCATCCTGTGCGTGTGCTAAAAACAACCAGCGCCTAAGTCAGCGTCGGCGTAGACCGGCTGGCGCAAAGGCCCATTTTATCAGTTCATCACAGCCCATCGATGGTGATAGATGAAGCCTTTGTGGGGCGCTTGAGAGAATCATGCCTGATTTAGCGTGGAATGGAGAGATAAGTGTGGGGAATGGAAGGCGGCGATTGCGGCTATCGGTGTGAATGGTTACTTGTCTGGACTGTAATGTCGCTTTTTCAGGAATACAACGACTGGGCATGTTGCTTTGGCGAAGTTGAGAGACGAAGAACCATGGCTGGCCTGCGGCGTCCTAACCTATAAAGGTTCGGAACTCAAAGGGCTGTCCAAAGCGTCAATTTGTGACCAATCATCAGTCAGAAGCGCACGTTTTTGAAACTCCGATGGTTGTGTGTCAGCCTCGCACCATTCCCGCCGATTCCAAAAATAGGTGAACAAAAAAGCAAAGCATTGAAGAAAATGAGGTCAGTGCAGGCGTTCTTGGACGAAATTGGCGTTTATGGAGGCAGAATGGATGGAGAGGATTTAATGCGAGAAGTAGGGGCGGAGAGATGGTGCTAGTTCTGGTACAAGGGGATAATTGTCAGGTTGATAGGGGTTGTCAGGGCGGTTGCCATTAATACGTGTCGAAGATTGAAGCACACACGGCGTTCAAGCGCATTCGAGGGCATGCAGGACGAGCCGTGGGCCAGCTAGTACCAGCAGAGCTCGATGGTGAAGACGATCAACGATGGGGGCAAGATGGGAGGGGCAGGGAGGGCGGAGGCAGGGCCATGAGGCGAGATGGACACCTCGAGGAGACAAAGCAAGAGCAGTTACGTAAGGAGGCGTTGACTCAGATGTCGGAGTTTGAAAAGCAAGACGTATATAAGAGCGCGGTTCGCTGTTCGAAATCCCCCTCTTTTCCCCCCACACGAACATTCCCACGCCCTACTAGATAAATTTTCGGAAGAATGTCGTTCGCGTTGCCCGCCCGTCAGATCACGTTTGGCCGCACCACCGTCTCCCAGCAGCAGCAGCCCTACCAGTACCAGCAGCCCCAGCAGCAGCAGCACACCGGCCTCGCCCTCCCCGGCGGCGCCACCTTCGCCCAGCCCCAGCAGCCCAGCAACCTCTCCTTGCCGGGCCCGTCCCCGCTCTCGAACTCGTATGTTCAGCCACAGGGCCAGGCGAAGCAAGCTGCTGCACCTGTCACCGCTGCGGCCAACAACGCCGTCGCGGGGCCGTCGACCCCACCCGCGTCCCAGGTCCCTGCCACCCCCGTTCCTCTGACCCTGAGCAACAGCACATCACCGCTGTCGAGGGCATTGTTCCTACTCTCCAAAACATCGTCGCTACCGTGAACTTGGACTGCCGCCTCGACCTTAAGACTATTGCCCTTCATGCCAGGAATGCGGAATATAATCCCAAGGTTGGTACACATATTATTATCTAACACGCGACATGTCGAACTGTTGTTGTTTGTTCGCATGTGTTTAGCGTTTTGCAGCTGTCATATGCGTATCGCGACCCCAAGACCACCGCGCTTATTTTCGCGTCGGGGAAGATGGTCGTGACGGGTGCCAAGTCTGAAGACGACTCTCGGCTCGCGTCGCGCAAGTACGCTCGCATCGTGCAAAAGCTTGGTTTTGATGCCAAGTTTTCCGAATTTAAAATCCAAAAATCGTGGGTAGTTGTGATGTCAAGTTCCCCATTCGCTTGGAGGGACTGGCTTACAGCCACGGACAGTTCAGCAGCTACGAACCTGAGGTTTGTATCTCCGTGATATGTGCTTCCGTTGCATGCTCATTTGCCGTCAGCTCTTCCCTGGTCTTATCTATCGTATGATCAAGCCCAAGGTTGTCTTGCTCATCTTCGTTTCTGGTAAAATTGTCTTGACTGGTGCTAAAGTGAGTACTCCTTTCTTCTACTCTGTTCTAAGACATCGCTTGGTCGTCTTCTCTTCATGGACGTTGAAGGCCGGGTGATGTCTTGGGGGCTTGATACGCCTTCATTTGGATTCAGTGGACTCGGTTCGAATCCATCCGCTGACCTATCATTTGCTTTTGCTCTCGACCTTCAGGTCAGGGAAGAGATCTATACTGCGTTCAACACGATATACACGGTCTTGTGCGAATTCCGTAAACCGTGATGCAGCTCCCCCCATCGTATATTCGTACTGTCTCTCCGCCGGCCTCGTCGCATCGCTCTCCATTGACGCGACACCGCTCGACTGCGGTCGCTAGCAATTGTCGTGGAGCATCTCGGGCGAGGTCGCAAGCTACAAGGAGAGGCGCTAAAAAAACATTTTAATGTCCGGAAGAGTTTTGGATTGTAGTGCACGTCCTCTTTTCCGCTTGGTCGTTTCTCTCCGTCTCGTTCATCTTTTCGCGTTTGGGCTTCTTGACAATACAATAATCTTATACACATCGTTTCTTTTTGTTTCTTCATGCATTCACCATCATCATCCCCCCACCCATACATTGTACACGGACTCGCAAATCATCATACATACACTCATACATACATTCATACACTGTATATACAGGCAAGCAATATAGTTTCATTGAAAAAAATCAATGGCATGATGTGCATGCGCTAAAATAATTACCATAAGTAGCAAGTTTGGTTGAGGAGCGTGTCAACTTAGATGTCGATCTTTCACCATCTTCCATGATGCCGCGCTATCCTGCCTGGAGCTGCTCGAGTCGTCTCACTTGTTATGGCGGCTCCTTTCTCGAATGGACCTCGTATCGTCAGAATGCGAGAATCAGCCTGCTTCACAATTCAAACCGTATCATAATTTCCAGGAGGTCTCATCCCATCTCCCCTTCACCTCGTCCATCCTAGAGAGCTGGTCTCGTCGTTCTCCTATCTCAGCCGAAGCTTTGCCCGGTCTTAGCCCTGAGATGGTAGCGTTCTCCGCCTACTATCCCGATCCGTGTTCGCATACGACTTGAAGTCGGTCGCGTACAAGCCCATCCCC
Source organism: Pholiota molesta (assembly GCA_014925825.1). Lineage (NCBI taxonomy): Eukaryota > Fungi > Basidiomycota > Agaricomycetes > Agaricales > Strophariaceae > Pholiota > Pholiota molesta. The sequence goes on from JACGCK010000323.1 coordinate 8,710, forward strand.
GGTGCGAACGGCACCGCTGTCGCTGCGCCAGGCGCAATGCCACTGCTGTGCACCGGGAGTGCGTTTGCAATCAGGCGGTGGTTGCGCTTCAAGAGGTTCGAAGACTCATGGCAAATCCGCGAAGCCGTCGGGTTCATGCGATGTCAACCGTACGATGCCCCACCGATCTCAGATCAGACCTTTCCGCCATTCGACCAGACGACGGCGAAGTCTTTCGTTATAGACAACAGCAGTCCGTGAATATGGGCTCATGGTACGTCCGTTCATTGCCCTATTTAAATTTATCCTCAAACCCAATGCACCTCCAGGTTCGTACACGAAAACTGGATGACCCGTCCGTCTTCAGCTGCGCCGCAGGCTCCAAAGTGCCGAGATCGACATCGCCAACGGCTGGGGCTCCCCCAAAAACGCGCAAGCCGTGCTCGAGCGCCACTGGGACACCTTCATCACCGCCGCCGACTTCCACTACCTCGCGGGCATCGGCATCAACACCGTCCGGCTCCCCATCGGGTACTGGAGCTCGGGCCGGACATATGCGCGGACCGGCGTTCGAGGGCGTGCGGCGGTGTACGGAACGCGTGGCCGCGCGTCGTGCGCGCGATCAACCAGGCGGGGGGTGCGGGGCTGGGGTGCTCGTGGATTGCACGGCGCGGTGGGGAGCCAGAAGGGCAGCCGCATCCGGGGTGTCGGACGGGCAGACGAATTTGTTAGTGTGCGGCGAATATGGACAAGACGTTGTGGTGCTGACGGTCCTGGCGGAGCGGTTGGCGACTGTGAATAATGTCGTGGGCATTCAGTGCTGAATGAACCGAAAGCGACGGATGCGCTCAGGGTTTTTGTAAGTTTTTTTAATACTTGTATGCGCAAACTCAATTAATTCCAAAATTGTTATGAGATACTCGTGCCATCGACGCGATGCGAATGACAACTCCAGCCGCGAAGGACATGCCTATATACGTGCACGACGGCTTCGACCTCGAGGGCTTTTCTTCGTTTGTGGCGAACAGACGGACTTTGTCGTCCAGGACCACCACTCGTACTTGTTTCTCGGCGTCAGACAAAAAGGAGTCGGGCGCGCAGCATACGGGGACGTTCAGAGCTCTGTTTCTCAGGCACTGGCCGCGTTTCTGAAAAGCAGCATCGGAACTTGGTCGTGATGAGTGGTCTTGTGCGCTCACGCCTGAGAGCGTGGCGGCGAAGGCAATGTGGATCAGGTGCGGAAGGACTTTTGTGCGGAGCAGATGAAGGTCTACTCTAATGCTACTGCTGGCTGGAGCTTTTGGGGTACGTTGTGCTTTTCTCTCATCGGATTTTTTTCTTATTTTTCTTCCATTGCTAGCATATAAGAAGGAAGACTGTGCCAGTGATCCGGGATGGTGTTTTACCGCAGCGGTGGGAAACAGCCTGCCCAGCACCTTTTTCGCCTATGGCAGTCCGCGCAGAAGCCGACCATCGGACAGCCAACGCCTCGGATAACCTCATCATGCCGACCGTCTCCACTTCCCTCCTCAATATCATGAACGCCCATCCAAAACACGCCAACCAGAAGCGCGCCCGCCGCCGCGCGCCCGCATCTGGCCCACCGGTTCGCGGCCGTCCACGCGCGCGGAGACGGCGATGCGGACCGGAATGCGTCGGCGACGAAGGGGTACACGGACGGGCTGACGACGGCGAAGGTCTTTGCGGGTATAATATGTCAGGTTGGGTTTGCGGGCCAGTTTATGGCCGATGCGGTTAGGGCGGCGGGGCCGACTTGATTGCGGCTGGGACGGAGGTGGGTACCATGGTGGGTTTATGAAGGGCCTCAAGGAGGGGGAGACGCTGGCTGTTAGTTGAGATAGTGGCAAAGCTTGCATTTTCTCCTTTCGTTCTCCCTCCACAAATTGCATTACTCTAGTGCTCTTGGTGAATACATACCGTAGCAAGGGTTCGCGCCACGTAGTTGACGGCGCAAACCTCGCCTGCGAGGAGCGAGAAGGCAGGACAATCCCGAATGTGCAACACGGAGTCGGACAGTTTGGATCAACCAGGATCAGGAAGAAGGATGCAAATGGGAGAAGAGCAATCAGTTGGATTAAAGACTACGGAAGCTATCAGTGGCATACAAGGAATTCCAGAATACGGGCAACAGGTAATTAGGTGTTTAGGAAGGAACAAATGCTTTTTCGTGGTTTTTATGGAATATTCCAGTACTGGGAGTTCCTGACGAAGCACCAGCGCTATCACCAAGGACTCCGCAGGCAAAAGAAAATTAGACTAGCTGTTCCTGTACCTGGTGTAATAACATTCGCGAATGTCCGATTTACTACTTCATGCTGTCGCCGCTGGGGGAATGAGCATAGATAACTTCGATTTGATGTTGCTATTATTGCTATCGCCGAGTACTGCGCCCAAGAAGGCGCTGTATTCTGTGTCCTCGGGATCCGAACTGTGCGCGTCATCGAGCAGTGCAGCAATGGTCAATTTGCAGACTTGAACTTCCAAGCTATCAGGTACTGAAGACAGGATACGCAAGGATGATGCAAGCGCAATGCGATCGTTCATAGTGAGATTACCTAAAAGAAAGTCAGCATCGCATTCTGTTGTACAATGAAAAGGCATTACCATTGTTGATCAAGTTGGTGACTACGTCAAGAAGATCTTCGGTGAGGGAAGCGTGCATATTAGAAAGTACAGGAGTAAGGTGTGGAACCAGATCTCTTCCGACTGAAAGAATATGACAGTGTCATTTCAGAATGGATAGCAGATAGCAAGCAGATGGAGCATACCAGTTTCCTCGCAGAGTTTGCATATGAGTTTGCAGGCCTCTTGATAGAAAGCTACTTTATTTTTGTCACTTTCCTGATCCAGCGTCTTGTTGCGTAAATCTGGTAGATACGTCAGACATGTCCAATCAATGGTACAATCATATAAACCTTTTTGCAGTTTCTCCATGAGTATGGGAACAACATGCTTAGCTTGTTCTGGAATTCCTCTGATCACATCGGGCAGTCAAGATGGGCTATCAAGTTATTCAAGGATGGCTTACTGTATTGAGCCAGGGTTGACAATGCTCTTATGAGATCAAGGGGTAAGCCTCGTCATCGTCCCATACACTCAACTTTTGAACGAGTTTCTGGACGGCGGGTACAAGATCTGCTCGGAAGTCACCTATGCAATGCTATAGGTCGCCGATTCTATATTGCATTTAAAGGATATTTTCAGCGCACCTTGTGTGGAAAGATTTGCAATTGTCTTTATAGCGTTGGAGGTATTTCGATCGTTACTGCCTACAGCTTCAATGAGCGCCGGAATGGCTGGTCTCATGCAACCCACGAAAACATCTGTACCGAAGAGACTTTATCAGTCGCAGTATACGGGGCTAGTGATGTTGGCAAACCGTGTTTTGCAAGTCGTGAAAGAGTCAGAACCACATCATGTGGGTCAGGCGAGTTTTTTTCATAACCTAATTTGGACCGAACTACGGTTTCAACTGCATCTCGGGCTGATCCTAGATAAAGAATGAGACGCAGAAACTTGACGAAAATGCAAAATCAGAAATGATAAACTGACTATTAGCAGAGTCAGGCGTTTGTAGATTATCGCCTCGGAGACCTTTGGCAATATTTTTCAATAAGTTAGAATACCGTGCTGACAGCAGAACGCACCTTCGTCCATTGTCTCCGTCAAGATAGCAATTGAGCTCCGAATAAAAGATATATCTTTGTCCTTCATCTGTATCAAGAGTTCGCAAATAGCCGTGTCGATTTCATCGAGGAAATCACCAGCCCTTGCATCTTTCAACTCAGTCAGTAATTTGTACAGTGCCGTGCGTACTGGCTTGTCGACAGTATTCAGGGTTGACACCACTGTTTGCAAGAATTCTATCACGTTCTCTTGAAATTGAAAATTAACTCATATGTCAGTCATGCGTAAATTGACATATTACTTTGACCAACCTTGTTTTCCTAAAGCTAGTAATGCATCATGCACTGCATTACGAGCTGTGTCATGATTGTCCGTGATTTGAGCAAGGAGTTTAGGAATGGCCTTTTCAACCATCATCTTCTCCTTGAATGTATCTAAGAAAAAGGTGGGGAAGGGAAAGCTTGCCGGATCCGAACTGTGTGACGAACCTTTGGTGCCCAACATGGACAAGGCATGTGCTGCAGCGGCGCGCACGTCTTCGTCAGTGTCTTTTAGTCTTGCAACTAATTTAGTGATAAATCCTTCAGTCTTTAGTGTTTCCTGGAAAACAGCTGCGCAAAATGTGCATATGAGGATGATAAGACTTATCCACAAAAGTACTAAAGCGAACTTTGTTCAGAGAGCTTCTCCACTGTCTGGATGACTTGTTGCCGCACAGCCCAGCTACTGTTTTCAAGCTGTCCCATAAGTGTAGGAATGGCAGCTTTGATGTCATTTTGATGAAACGCTGCAACTAATAGTCAAACGCGAAAGTTACAAGGAAGACGGACTGGCTAACCTTGTGTGCTAAGCGCCAACATGGTTGACTGAACTGCATTGCGAACATTACTGAAGGAGTCTGACAGTTTCGCAGCTAGTTTAGAAATGACTTTCTCTGACTTGAATGCTTTCTGGAGCGATTCTGAGCAGAAATGTAAGGAAAGAAGTTTGACTAGGCATATAGACGAGACGAACCTTGGGCACCAAACACTGACAGTGCCTTTGCTGATGCAGTACGAACATCATCGTCATTGTCGCCCGTGAGCATATTAGCAACTTTGGAGACTGTTTTCTCTGTATTCATATCCACTTGGAAGTCGACTAGATAAATATGTAAGCAAAATAGGATTCTTTCAACTATATCTAGTACGAACGAACCGATAGTAGCAAACTGTGACAAGGTTTGGACTGCTCGTTGCCGAGTACTCCAACTCAACTCGTCCTCCAGTTGTTTGACAACATTTATTACGGACACCTTTGATTTGATGTCCATGTTGTAAGTCCCTAAAATAATGTCAAATTGTCGTAAAAATGAAAAGATGGGGAGAGATTTCGTTTGCAAACCATGTGTGCTCAATATGGACATAGCTTGGAATGCTGCCAATCGAACACTGGAGTCATCATCTAGCAATCTATCAGAGAGCTTAGAAACATTGTTCCCAGTGTTCATTGTCTCTTCGAAGTAGTCTGAGAAAAGGGTTTAGAAAATTGTTAGGAAAAGGACTTGCATAGTTTGGAGGACAAACCATTTGTGCACAAGATTGACACAGCTTCGACAGCTGCAACACGAACATCTTCGTCTTTATCCTCGCTGAGCATGGCAATGAGTTTTGTAATGACTCCATTTGTTTTTAATGTCTCCTGAAATACATCTAAGCCAAGTAATGAGGAATAGAATATTCATTCTTTGGGCGGGAAACATTACCAGACTTAGAAAACATCTTCAACATGCCTATGGCTTGTTGTCGAATTTTCCAGTTCTCGTCGTCCAGTTGTGCCACAATGGTAGGGACCGACAGTTCGAGGTCAGAGTAGTATGATTCTATGAAGAAAGTCAAACACAGAATCTAGATAGATTGAGATGACTAACCATCATTGCTAAAACCTTGCAGGGCAGCGACTGCTGCAGCACAAACATCTGAGTCGTGGTCTTTAAGCTTTGCAAAAATTTTGAGAATCATCTCTTCGGTATTTAATGTCTCTCGGAACTCCTCTAACAGATATATAATGAGAATAGTCTTTCGGTCAAGATTCAATAAAACGCACTAAATGTAAAGAGTTGTGCCAGCATTTCGACGGCTTTCTGGCGATTCTCCAGTAATCATGGTCCAGCTGCTTCATAATCGTGGGGATTGACGACTTGATGTTATTCTGATACACTTCTGCAAAGAAAATTATACATCGTATCTTAATAGGTTGAATAATGATTGACCATGTTGCTAAATGCTTGCAGGGTCTCGACAGCCGCAGCGCGAACATCCGAATCATCATCTTCCAATCGAGCTACAAGTTGAGGAATTGCCCCTTCATTTATCGTATTGCCGAAGGCATCTGGGTAGAAATTTAAGTGGATGTGGTCAATTAGTCAGAAGGGACGCGCCATTTTCAGAGAGCTTCAGAAGAATTTGGATGTTTTGTTGACGAATTGTCCATTGGCAGGTCTCATCATCAAGCTGCGTGATGATAGTGGGGATGGATAGCTTGATGTTGTCTTCATACAATTCTGCAAGAAATGTCAATCATAGGGTTAAGATATGGTAAAGTAACCAACCTTTCCTGCTAAATGTTTGCAAAGCCGCTACGGCTGCAGCTCGAACATCTGAATCACCGTCTTTGAGTGTAGCGACAATCCTTTGGATTGTCCCTGCAGTATTCATTACCTCGTCATACACATCTGAGCAGAAACACAAGTTAGAGGATTTAGGTCATGACTCAGAAAGGACGTACCAAGCCCAGAGAGCTTTGTCAGTATCTGAACGGTGTTTTCACGAATGCTCCAGTTCGTGTGTTCCAGGTGCTTGAGCATAGTAGGGATTGATGATTCGACATCATTCTGATACAATTCTGAAAGGAAATTCAAATACATGATTCAAGTCAAGCATTTGACTGACTAACCATTATCAAAACTGCTAAATTTCAATACGACTGCGACGACTGCAGCTTGAACATCTGAGTCTTCGGCCGTCAGCGTGGTGATAAGTTGAGGAAGAGCTCTTTCTTTTATCATTATCTCTGTAAAAGCAACTGAAAGGATGTTCTGAGAGATGTAATTAGTTAGAGATAGATTAGCTATGACGAACCTTGCTCGCCAAATGTTGACAAGCCGTTGATAACTGCAACGCGAAGGTCATCATCGTCATCCTCAAGCATGGTAATCACTTTTGGAATAACTCCACTGGTTTTCATCGCTTCCTGGAATACGTCTGCACAGATGTGAGGAAAATATTCAAATCGATTAGGCAAAACGGACCCAGGTCTGAGAGCTTTGTCAGCATGCGAACTGCTTGTTTTCGCGTAGCCCGATTTTTATTCTCTAGCTGCGCAAAAATCGTCTTAGAAATCAAAGATTCGATGTCGCTCTGGTACAACTCTGAATACAAATCAGCGCATGAAATAAAGTCTTTTGTTAGGACCAACTTTTTTCAAGAAGTCCCGAATCGATCAGGCTGTTTTCGGGCTCATCCCATTCATGCACTTCACGTCCCAGCAGCTGGACCACCGCGTCTTTCCACATCTTCACTAATAATATTTTTAGCATACGACCTCGGTCATCTACTATCAGAACTCACCCAGCTCATTCCAAAGTTTTTCTGTAATAACCTTTCCTTTCTCCACTGCCAATTGCTGATCGAAGAAAATCTGTTTCGGCAAGCCCGTTGCTTGTATTCCATCAGCTTCGACATTCCCATTAAAATTCATTGTCAACTTACCTTCGATTTCGATGAACATCGCTAAACCGAGTGCACATACTCTTTTCAATTTATCTTCACCGTGAAGAAGACCTCTGCATGCACTCGCACCCGAAATTGAACGCAGAGTCAAATCGGAAAAGGTTTTGTGAATCAAGTTTTCCCAATCAATCGCTACGATGTCGTCCTTATAGTCAACCTTCCTAGCGACTAGTCTGGTGATATGAATGCTCAATGTCAGTAGGCGCCATGTTTCGGGAAAGGTTTTTGATAATCTCCATTGTCGGTCGATATCTTTCTTGAGCCATGGTGATTTATTGCCTTCGGGGGACATACTAGCTTCGATAGATTTGAGAAAAATGCGTAGACAGGCGACACCCTGTTCGATCGGTGAGTAGAGAGCGCCCACAAGGGCTTGCCCGTTTGCACTACCAGAGCTGGCCGTATCCTTCAGAATCGACAAGGATCCCTCTGGGACCGCCTGAACTCGGTGAGCGAAGCTTTTCAGCCTCACTGAGAGCGCCTCGGCGATTTCGTGAGCTTTTTCCTGCAAAACTACCCCTTTGTACCATTTCTCCGAGTCATCGCTTTCCAACTTGGCATCTAGCATGGCGGCCGCAGAACAGAAGATTTCATCATTGGAGGAACGATTGAGCCTTGACATCAGGATCTTGATCTTGGATTCAGTATTCGCATCGTGATCGTCCTTGCCAATGACAGTGCGGGCGAGTTCAGGTCGTATCAAATGGAAGAAATTATTGTAGAAATCGGTAAGAGGTGTTCGGTATGGGCAATCGGGGTGACGCAATGGAGAAACCGTGAGCAGTGCATAGGCACAAGCTCCCAAGATGACATAAACCAGGACTTGAAGGCCAATATTATGATAATCGTCGAAGGATTGAACCACGAACCCGATTAAGAACATCGCAAGTCCGCATTGAACCAGAAGGGGAACTCCCGTGATCACTTTATCCATGTACCAATGTCTAGCGGCTTCATCGCGCCTCCAGCGCTCCAGCGCACGATCGGCGGGGTTATTCGGAGTTTCACGTAGGATCTTCCCCAGCCAGCCCTTAGCCAATACACCCAAGAGAGCGCCTATGAGTGTCACCACAAGGCTGCCATACCAAAGGGCACCGGCTATGACAACAGGATTTGGAGGTCGCTCCGCATCAGGACTTGTAACATTGCGAAGAATAGACGCGATATCCTTCAGCGCAATGACTTGGGGATCGGGGCGGAGATGAGAGCGAAGGTCGACCAAGAACGCCGACACTACTCCAGCAAAAAGACCAGCCTATATATTATTACCGAATTACAGTTAAATAAAGCTACTAAGTATGATAGCCACTCACGAAGACGAGGAGGGAATCCAATTCTGTTTTCCAAATACTGACTTGCCATTTTGCTTCCTTTATGGCTTCTTCCACGAATAGCTTCCAGAATTTATCGTTATTGTCTGTATCATCATCGATGAATTGTTCTCCTCCTGTACGGGGGCCGCCATCGGTTGGCCGTTCTGCTTTTGTGTACGAGGTACCGTTCTCTGGATCAGGCTATTGATAATGTTATTTGAATGAGTTCAGGAAACGTCTCAAAGGGTTGGAAAACTAGCACCCACCGCCTGAGGCCGATTTCCCATCCAGTTCCACAAGTTCCACATCGTAGTTGGTAGAGACAAACCACGGCTGATATGACAATAAACGGGATTTTCAAAAGAAGGTAGCTGGCAGACGGCGGATGGGGTGTCAGGGAACCAAATGTGGCTTCGCCTTATCACATACTCGTGGGCCAGTCCCGACGCACGGGAAATTGAGCCCTGGAACAATTTTAGAATGCTTGAACTTCTAGTGAGGAATTCGACTGCGGTAAATATTTGGCAGTGGCATGTGTCAAAGGGCACATACAATTCCGTCATACTCGCAGTTTTCAACATCATAATGGGAAACATTCATCAAAGTGAGAGTGAAGTCGGATGCACTTTATTTGCCACTGTTAGCGAAATATCACTCCCTGTTGAAGTAAGGAACTCACTGACACTGGTACAACTTCCCAGTCAATCTTCACTATTTCCCATGTTCGCAGTATTTGTCGATGGTTAGACACTGTCGGACCGGCATATTATGGAAGCAATTTGGCAAAACCGCGGAAGAAAATGTCTCTTTAGACGCCCAGTCAGCGACCTGGCGTGTGAGCCCTCATGATCATGAGCGCTTGATAAGAGGAAATTGTGACGAAAATAGCTGGAACACAGATATCGTGCGTATGTAGAGAGGGCAATATGACAGGAGACTGGCATCTTGGAGGAGTGATGCAGTGGCAGAAGACCAGACACTTGGCCTCGCAGTGACAACGCGTTCAACAAGTCCTGTGATGTTTTTCATGAACGAGTAACTGGACAGTGCCTGATGAAAAAGAAGATTGAGAAGCTGGTTTCGGTTGTCGCAGAGGATACATGGATAAGGCATCATCTCCCATAGCGTATTCCCCGGCCAATGTGTCCCATGCGGGTGATTTCAACTATTTGCTTAGAGGATCAAGTTGAAGTACAGTTCTTTTTCTGTGTGGCCGTCGCATATTCCTCGGTAACGTACGTGCTTCAAGACGAATTACGGGAATTTTTCCATGTGGTCTTTGGAAGGCAACGATCCAAGCTCATCCCACGACATAGAACCTCCCGATGTAAGAGTTCCCGGAACGGGAACTGGGGGCATCGTATTTCCATCTTAGAGTGGACCAGCGGTGATAGGTTCAACGGCATCGAGAACACGTATAATAAGTGTGGGTCCTAGCTCTTTGTGTTCCGGAAATTGGATATTTCGAATTGAACCTTGATAGATCCTACAAAAAGCGAGATCAGCACGAGAGCGAGGATTCAAGGAAAATTGCCTGACCAGTCAGTGGGTACAAGTCAGAGTGATTGACCTGCACTACGAAAACTCTCCGAGGAAAGGATAGGCAGACCAACTTTGCGCGAGTAACATAAATCATTGTACGCTTTGATCGTGCGAGATTGTGGTTCGAAGAGGGAATAATGACTTTGAGATTTTCGACCGAGTTGTCGCAATTAGACGTCTCGACATCGTCCTCGCGTTGGCAGCATCGCCTTGTTGTAGTAAGTCTCCCATAGGCCTTAATCTCAAACAGCTCTGGTAGACTCGTAATCCTGGACACATTTACACCCCTCCTCGGTTACACAAATACCCTTCCAAGATGCTGTTGGTAAACATAATTCAAAACACAACCAATTGCGGAAGGTTCTCGATGCGTACTTCGGGTAAATAAATCTCGTAGTGGGTCATGGGAGAAGCCGAGCAAGATAACATGCCGGTGAGCGCTGGGCTCAATCATATCTGGAGACAGCTGGTGTGAGATAAATGAAATCGTGCAACAGCCAGCTTGGGTACTTGCTCACACTTAATCACTGCCACGACGTCTTCATGAGCTCAAGAAGGCATCGGCCATCGGCTGGTTCTTCAGCGGGATGTGCAAAACGCGTATGTTCCTGCTGCTCTGCCATCCGCGACCAGTCCGATGTAGGAGAGTTCCTAGAACAGGAATGGTGGAATTGTTTTCCCATAGTAGAGTGGATCAATGGTAATAGGTTCAACAACATCGAGAACGCGTATAACAAGTGTGGCCCTAGCTCTTTGTGTTCCGGAAGATTGGATAATTCGAACCGAACCTTGATAGATCCTACAGAAAGCAAGATCAGTATAACAGCGAGGATTCAAGGTTAAAATGCTGACCAGTCAGTGGTTTGAACTTGCTACAGGAACTGGACTGCACTGCGAATACGTTTTGTGGGAAGTATAGGCGGACCAACTTTGCGCGAGTAACATACGTTACATGATAGACGCTTTGATTGGGCGACATTTATGTGGAATGGTTCGAAGAGGGAATAATAAAAGTATCGCACATTTGCGGTGTCATTGGATACGGATGAGCTCCTGTCGATCAGGATTTCGGCACGCAATAACGACAAAAATCCTTCACATTCTTTATGTTTGACTAGTTCCAGGATTTTGGAGTTCCAAACATCTCCCTGAATCTAGCAAGTCCCGACCATGTTCGAACTCTGCCGCGCTATCGCAGATCCTGAAACGCACACCTGCGTAGAATTCGGGCCCATCTGGCGGATTATGATAATAAAAGACCCCTCTTGTGTTCTCAGGATAGCGCGTATCCTTCGGGCGACCATCCAGAAATATCCTTTCATATCTAAATTGCAGCCGGGCCAGGCGTCCGTTGATATGAGTGGGCACGACTCGTGCTCGCGAGAAGCCTTCCCGATGAATCAATGACCTCTTGGCCACTATTGACATTAGTTCAGGTCGTAGAGTACGCAGCCTGAAATAACGAGAAATATAAGGGCATTTTGCGGATCTTCTGATTCTTCTCTGCCTAAGTCTTGGGGTAGAATCAGCAAACTGCGGAGGATGCGCTTAATTTGTGCTTGAAACGCACAGCAACCATCCTCTTTCCTAAGGTTGACATAGGTACCCGTAGAAAGTTTGCGCATTGTTTGGACACCATGAAGTCAGCTCTGGAGCCGGACGAAAATCGAGCTGGCGGAAGGACCGATAGAGGCGAGAACGCAATAGCAGGCCAAGCATGGCTTCTGCTGAGTCTCGGCCACGATGGAATTATGAACGGCAGGTGGATGCAGCTGAAGCAGAAGTCCTGACTCCTGGCCAGCTGCGGCTGTTGTGGATTTGTTGAGTGTGATGTTTACGCACGTGATAACTTTGATGGCAATTCCTTTGTCTCTCTGAGTCTCTCTAACAATAACCTGACAATAACGATTAGACAGTCCCCCAAGCTGTTGCCCAAACCAAGCACGAACTTTCCTTTTAGGCTCTCCGCACAAAAGGTGCTCCAAAGAAACATTATATTATGGAGAATACCGAATCCCGATGGATAAATACCAGCCTGGTTGTAGTCGCCCGCAACCATCCCCTTTCTTCCTACAAATCTAAAACCTTTGACACTGTGAGCTCACCATGTCCTTGCTAAACCTCCCCCCCGAAATCATATATGATATCCTCGGAGAGGTGGTCGCTTCTTATATCGACAAGGCTATAACCTCGCCGCCTATTGGTGGCTGGGAGACGATGGAGTCTGAAGGACGCTCTGAATGGTATACTGACGACGACGATTCTTCAAACGGAGATACCGACTTGGACCTCGACTCTAACGACGACAATGGCTCGGACGACGACAATTCCTCGGACCAAGATGTGGACTCTGACGGCTATGACTCGGACTCAGAGTCGCGGGACTCCTCAGATGAGGATGATAGCAGTCTTTCCGACGCAAGTGCCGACGACGAGCTTTCTCACATCGTCTCGGACGTGTCCCTTTCTATAAATCCCACCAACTTCCGGCCCCCTGAAAACTTGGTACAAAGCGCCATGTTTGTTGAAAGAGAACAGGTTGATGTAGAAACCACCATCGTAGCAAGTGAAACTAACGTTTATTTGGATTCCGTTCCAAACGACGCACTTTCTCTTTGGGCTCTGGAGCAAGAGCAAAGAATTGATATCGACGACATTCCGGCTTTCAAATTATTCCTCTGGGACATCATCGAACGAAGAGAGAAGCTTCCAACGAACGCCATCGCCTCCTTGCTTTCTGTCTGTCACTCTGTTCGCGAGATTACTCTCAAAATTCTCTCTGACACTCTTGGCTTCGACAATACTGCGAAAGAAAGGTATGTCTGTCCCGTTTATTCTCTCTCGGATTTAACTGACTGTGGCCTGTTCCAGCGCCAAGTACAACCCGTGGTCTCTTCTTCGCCTTCTTCGCAGGAATTACCGCATTGCACATACGCAGCCATTCGACCTCCCGGAAACAGGATACCCAGCTCGGATGACGCCTCTCGTCCAATGTTACTATCGGCTCTCTGATCTCAGCTACTCTCTTCGCCAACTTGGCCGACTCGTCTGCGAGGATTCACCTGAGGGTCCCGAGACGGTCCTCAGCATGTTAGCTCTGTTTTCCATGGCGGACGACATATCTCAACCCGTCTTTCGATCGAGGATAGCTCAAAGGGCACATATATTGATGGTTCATTTGAGGCGATGTGAGTGTTTATTATACCATTGGGACGCGCTGTGATAGTTCTTCAAAGATATATCTGTTTCTATGTATTGTTCAGATATAAGCAGTAGCTATAAAGAGATGTTTTCGCTCAAAGGAACTGCTCGGCGTCCAGGATTCATAATACATAAAGTGCGTTTCCCGCATGTGGAACACATCTCAGGCACTGATACAATGCTTAGGACAAAATACTCAACTTCGTAAGGCCATTCAAATGTTTGTTGATTTTGACCGAAAGCACATGGATAGGAGAAGATATCCCGAGCTTCCTGGCCCATTAGTCGATGTGAGCAGCCGTGGTTTATTTTCTCTTTCAATTCTACGGGGACTAACCCGAAAATTTTATGTAGCTTTGCGGCGTCGTTAGGGTCCTGAGTAACGTCAAGAAGCTGAAATATGTATCCGAGTTCAGAAGGCTGCCCGAAATCATGGCTGCGACGACGGATGCTATCGGTCTCTGGAGAGATGGAAACGGAGAGCGGATCTGTCCTCATACATTGCCATAGAGGAATAGTGTATGTTCAGATCTATGCCACCACCTATGTACAATATTGAATAGCTAGACTAGCAATGCGACGGCATACTGTGAAAGCACTGAAGTTGATATGAATCTACGCGCCAATCGCGGTCCAATTAGACGCGTGACGTCATATGGTGACCAGTCGCCATGGCGCGCCTGTGGCAGAGGCCTGCAGTGGCCCAGTCAATATATATAAAACTCAACGTTCAACTCTTTCCCTCTCCACCATATTGTCCCCTACCCCAAATCCTCCCAGAACTCCTCCGTTTTATTCATTCCAACTCACGATTCAACGAATATTTGTATCTCACTAAACAATGGCTGGAGGTAAGTGGTGTAGCGGCTTGTCTACCGAGCAGAGCCTGATAACTGATAGCATCCCAAAAACTTAGGAAACAAACGACCGGCAGAGGAATCAGCTGCTGACGACGATACGCGGGTATCCAAAGCAGCAAGGACCACCAAGAATACCACCGGCGGGAAGGGAGCCCAGAAGAATGGCGCGAAGGGATCATCGACCAATGTACGTCCATGCCACTCGATCAGCTCGCATCCGCCGCTCATTACATTGTCTAGCCCAAACTTTCCCCGGATGCTTTCAAAGCCAAAGCACTTCCGCTCCATGTCATTCTTACGCATACGCCCCCGAGCATTACGAAAGCGGGCGACATAAACGAGAACGGCGACGAGGAGAAACTCGAAGATATCAGCACTGCCGCTGAAGTGGGTTTGATTGGGAACTTGACGCTCCTTCCAACCTCATTTAGCACTGGGAGCTACGGGTGGAAGGGTAACAAGAGAGTCACTGTCGAGCTGCAGGCTGGTGATTCAGAGGATGGAGGTCGAGAGAAGGTTCAAGTGATGCTAACGTACGTCCCGTCCTATCTTGATTCCCGTTCCAACTTATTGATTCCTTTATAAAGAATTAATGCTACCGTCCTGGGCAGCAAGCCAGAGAAACCCGACGCGAAGGGCAAGAAAGACAAAAGGCAAGAAAGGCAGGATAAAGAGGAAACTGAAGAAGAGGAAGATGCGGAAGTCAATGAAGAAGTCGCAGACGATTCTTAAGTATAGCTGCGCATTATAATTTGATACTATCTGATACTGAGAATTATCAGTCTTGCTTTGAACAGGGCATCGTTGAGTCGTTGGTGGCTCGTTCGGCTCTCAGGCTAAAAATAAACCACCATTGTAATGTCCGATTATTACTTGAGATTCCCCAATAAGCCACGGCTCGTGATTAGTTCCGATTGCACTAATATTCTCATTCGCGATGAGTCAAATTCTGATTCCCCCTCGAGCTGCTCAAGCACATTGCAGGTGAACTGGCTGACATCCACGATCTTATTCGATTCTCTCTTGTCTCGCAGACCTTCTACGCCGCGGTCAATTCTGATCAATCTGTTTATCGGGCACTTTTTCTTCACACGTATGAGCCACCTCGAAATGCACTGGGATACGACTGGAAAACCTCATTCCAGAAAAGATATGCAAAGATTCCGGAGGATGAAATCTTGCATGAAATGGTCCTAGGTACTTCTTCAGAGAACGCAAAATAGGGCCAAGCCTAATTTTTGACACAGAGGCTAGACCCCGTCGTGCTCATCCGTTATCAGTGCTACGTCGCCAAATATTGAAGCACTTTCTTGGATCTTAGCGAATACCATTCAACCATTCTCATCGAGTCTTGAAGTTTTACTACTCCCAGTGAGGTTTCTGCCGAAGAACGAGAAGGAAAACAATCGCAGGACAATTTCGAATGTACAGCCTTGGGCCCACTGGGTGGTTGGTCTTGGGAAATCCCCGGGTGGAACTATTTTATTCCAACTGGAAGCTGAGATCTTAAATCGATATTCGCAAGAACTTGATAAAATCTCCAGAGCCTTTCTTGAACAATTGGCCCTACTAGTGCACCCTGGGTTTCATGTCTTCGGACAGCGGACTCGCGTGAATTACAACCATACGAGATGCCCAACTTCTGGGAAGGCGATGGTCAAGAATCGTCGATCCCACGACGTTGGTTCGGAGGATACCTGCACATACCAGTGGGCATGTGGACGCAGAGGCTGGTGCTCATCGATATGAGACTCACTTTCTCGGACGACGGGAGGTTTACATCTCAAGGAAACGACGTCGGACAATTTTGGATCAACCAGGGAACGATCGGGAAAGAGGATGCGAATGGGAGAAGAGCAATCAGTTGGATTAAAGACTACGGAGGCTATCAATGGCGATATAAGGGAGTACTGGAATATGGGCAACAGATCATGGTGGGTGTATGGGGGATGCCTGGTCCAGAAGACACGGTGCTTGAACACAATGGTTATGGAATTTTTATGTACTGGGCGGTTCCTGATGAAGCACCAGCGCTATCACCAAGAACGCCGCAGGCGGAGGAAAATTAGGCCGGGTTCATATACCTATACTGTAACGATATTTGCCAACGCGTCTCGTAGTGTCGGTGCTGCGGGAATGAGCATTGATAGCTTCAATTTGACTGTGTCATTGGCATCGCCAAGCACTGCGCCCAAAAAGGTGCTGTACTCTACGTCCTCGGGATCCGGACTGTGCGCCTCGTTGAGTAGGGCGGCCATGGTCAATTTGCATACTTGAACTTCCACGTTATCAGGTACTGGTGACACTATGCGCAAGGATGATGCAAGTGCGATGCGATCATTCATGGTCAGGTGGCCTAGAAGAGAATCAGCATTGCATTCCGTCGAACAGCGGAAAATATATACCGTTTTCGATCAACTTGGTGACTACGTCAAGAAGACCTTTGGTGAGGGAAGCATGCATATTGGAAAGCACACGAGTAAGGGGTAGAACCAGATCTCTTCCGACTGGAAAATATACGTAAGGACCATTTCAGAACGCAAGTAGCACATGGAGCCATACCAGTGTCCTCCGAGCAAAGTTTGGATATCAGTTTGCAGGCCTCTTGATAGAAAGCTACTTTATTCTTGTCACTGTCCTGATCCAGCGTGTTGTTGCGTAGATCTAGTATACGTCAGACATGTGCAATCAATGACATAGCCATGTACCTTTTTGCAGTTTCTCCATGAGTATGGGAACAATGTGCTTAAGCTTGCTCCGGAATTCCTCTGATTGCACCGGCGAGAAGTTAGGATGAGTGACTGATTCATTAAGGAAGACATACTGTGTTCAGCCAAGGTTGGTAATGCTTTTATGAGATCAAGAGGATATGCTTCATCGTCGTCCCACCCACCCAACTTTTGAACGAGTTTATGGACGGCGGGTACAAGGTCCGCTCGGTAGTCATCTATATGATGAATCATGATATCGGTCGTTATATTTATTATTTGAAATATTTCGAACGCACCATTTGTAGAAAGAGTTGAAATTGCCTCTAATGCATTGGAAATGCTCGAAGCACTCCGATCATTACTGCCTACAGCTTCAAGGAGCGCTGGAATAGCTGGTCTCATGCAACCCGCGAAAACATCTGTGCCAAGAGATTCTATCAGTCGCAGAATACGAAGCTAGTGTGTTGGCAAACCGTGTTTTGCAAGTCGTGAAAGAGTCAGAACCACATCATGTCGGTCAGGCGAGTTCTTTTCGTAAACTAATTTGGACCGAACTACGGCTTCACTGCATCTCGGGCTGTTCTATATAAGAGTGAAATGCAAAACTTAGTAAACACGCAAAACCATAAATGATAAACTGACTATTAGCAGAGTTAAGAGTTTGTAGATTATCGCCTCGGAGATCTTTTGCAATATTTTTCAACAAGTTAGAAACATTATTAGCAGCATAACGCACTTTCCTCCATTGTCTCTGTCAGATAGCAACTGAGCTCCGAATAAAAGATATATCTTTGTCCTTCATCTGGATCAAGAGTTTGCAAATCGCGGCGTCGATTTCATCGAGAAATCGCCAGCTTCTTGCTTCTTTCAACTCAGCCAGTAATTTGTACACTGCCGTGCGTACTGGCTTGTCGACCGTAGTAAGGCCCAACATAGCTGTTTCCAAAAACCTGTCACGTCCTCTTGAAATTGGGAATGTATTCATATGTCAGTCAAGCATAAATGGCATATTACTTTGACTGACTTTGTTTCCCCAAAGCTAATAATACATCATGCACTGGACACGAGCTGCGTCGTTGTCGTCCGTGAGTTCAGCAAGAAGTTTAGCAATGACCTTGTCAGACTCCATCCTCTCCTTAAAAGGGTCTGAGAAAGATGAGAAAGGGAGAGGGCTGTTCCGCTGTACGACAAACCTTTGGAATTAAAGTCAATAATGCATGTGCTGCCGCAGCGCGCACGTCTTCGTCACTGTCTTCCAGTTTAGCACCAATTTAGCGACAGACCCCTCGGTCTTTAGTGTCTCCTGGAAAACAGCTGGACAGAAATGTGAGAAAAACAGACTTAGAAGGTGAACTGTTAACGAACGTTGTTCAGAGAACTTCTCCAATGTCTGGATGGCTTGTTGTCGCACATCCCAGTACTGTCTTCAAGCTGCCCCATGAGGGCGGGAATGGCAGATTTGATGTCATTTTGGAGAAATACTACAACTGACAGTCAAATGCGAAAACTGTACAGAAAAATGACTGACTAACCTTGCATGCTAAGAGCCAACATGGTTGACTGAACTGCCTGCGAACATTACTGTCGGAGTCTGACAGTTTCGCAGTCAATTTAAGAATGACTTTCTCTGATTTAAACGCCTTCTGGAATGCTTCTGAGTAGAGATATGAGAAAACACATTTCACATAATATATGGACAACCTTGTGCACCAAACACTGACAGTGCCTGTGCCGATGCAGTACGAACATCATTGTCAGTGTCATCGCGAGCATAGAAACGACTCTGGCGACAATTTTCTCGTATTCATATCTGTTTGGAAGTCGACTAGTTGAATATGCAAGGAGATTAAAATTCTTATGATATCTTTGAGATATGTTTAGAGCGAACGAACCGTTAGTAGCGAAATATGACAAAGTTTCGATTGCTTGTTGCCGAGTACTCCAACTCTCGTCCTCCAGTTGTTTCACAACAGTAGATACAGTCACCTTTGATTTAACTTCTTTACTGTAAATCTCTGGAAATAATGTTAGCTCGTTATGAAAGTTGAAAACAACTTTTGTTTGCTAACTAACCATGCGAGCTCAACATGGACATAGCTTGGAACGCTGCAGAACGGACGTAGATTATCATCTGACAATTTTTCAGAGAGTCTAGAAACACAATTCTCAATGTTCATCGCCTCCTTGAAATAGTCTAAATAGGCATTAGTCGGAAAGAAGTTGCATAGCTAGAAGGACCAACTTTGTGTGCACAAGTCTGATACTGCTTCGACTGCTGCAACACGAACATCTTCGTCTTATCCTCGAGCATGGCAATGAGTTTTGTAATGACTCCATTTGTTTTAATGTCTCCTGAAATACGTCTAAGCAAAGTAATGAGGAATAGGTACTCATTCGTTTTAAAAAAACATTACCAGACTTAGAAAACATTTTCAACATGCCTATGGCTTGTTGTCGAACTGTCCAGTCCTCGTCGTCAAGTTGTGTCATAATATTTGGGACTGATGATTTGAGGCCAGAGTAACATGATTCTGAAAAGCAAGTCAAACATAAATCTAGACAGAGTGGAATGACCAACCATCGCTGCTGAACCCTTGTAGGGCAGTGACTGCTGCATCGCGAACAAATGAGTCGTCATCTTTGAGTTGCGCAAAAATTTTAGGAATTATTCCTTCGGTATTTAGTGTCTCCCGGAACTCCTCTGACCAGACATGTAAATTAAGATGGTCCTTCGGTCATGACTCAAAAGACACGCACTCAATGTAAATAGTTGTACCAGCGTTTGGATGGCTTGCTGGCGAGCTGCCCAGGATTCTTTGTCCAGCTGCTTCGTAATGGTGGGAATTGATAATTGATATTGTTCTGATACAATTCTGCAAGGAAAGTCAAATATCGTATCTGAACAGATTTGATTAACGAACCTTGTTTGCTAAATACTTCCATGCACCCTGCAGCTGCGGCGCGAACATCCGGATCATCATCTTCTAGTTTAGCAACGAGTTTAGGAATGGCTTCCTCCTTTATCGTCTCGCAGAATACGTCTAAACAGAAATATCAGTTGATATGATCCATTGGTCAGAAGGGACAAACCATTTTCGGAAGCTTCAGAAGAACTTGGATGTTTTGTAGACGTATCTCCCAGCTGTCGTTGTCCAGTTGCTTGATCATGCTAGGGATGGATAATTTGATGTTGTCCTGATACAAGTCTGCAAGGAATATCAGACATATGTTTGAGAAAGGGTTGAATAACGAACCTTGGGTGCTAAACGCTTGTAGGGCCGCGACGACTGCAGCTCGAACATCTGAATCGTCGTCTGAGAGTGTAGCCACAATCTTTTGGATTGTCCCTTCAGCATTCATTGTCTCGTCATACACATCTGAGCAGAAACGCAAGTTAAAGAGCGTTCAGTCATGCTTCAGAAGGGACGCACCAAGCTCAAAGATCTTCAGCAATAATTGTACAGTTTTTTCACGAATGCTCCAGTTCGTATTCACCAGCTGGTTCAGTATGATAGGGATTGACGATTTGATCTCAGCCTGATATGATTCTGAGGGGCAAGTCAAATACAGGATCAAAATAAATCATTTGACTAACTGACCGCTGTCATTGAGACTGTCATATGCGCTAAATTTTAATATGGCTTCAGCGGCTGCAGCTCGGACATCTAAGTCCTCGTCCGTTAGCGTGGTGATAAGTTGAGGAAGAGCCTTTCCATTTTTCATCGCCTCTAAAAACGCAGCTAATAGGATTTTCTGAGAGACATGAATGAAGATAAATTAGGTATGACGAACGTTGCTTGCCAAACGTTGACAAGGCCTTGACAACTGCAGCGCGAACATCATCGTCATCATCTTTGAGCATGACAATCACTTTCGGAATAGCTCCACTGGTCTTCATTAGTTCCTGGAATACTTCTGCATAGATGTGAGGAAGAATTCAATTGAATGAGTAGAACAGACCCTGTTCTGAGAGTCTCGTCAGGATCCGGATTGCTTGTTTCCGCGTAGCCCAATTTTTATTCTCCAGCTGTTCGAGAATTTTTTTGGAGACCAAAGATGTGATGTCGCTCTGGTACAGCTCTGAAATTGGAATCAGCTCCTGAAATAATGTCGGCCGTTGGACTCACCCCTTGTAAGAAGGTCTGAATCGGCCACACTGTTTTCAGGCTCATCCCATTCATGCACTTCCCGTCCCAGCAGCTGGACAACCTCGTCTTTCCATATCTTCACTAATGACGCTATTTTCAGTATACAACCTCGATCATGTACTATCAAAAACTTACCCAGCTCGCTCCAAAGTTTCTCTGTAAGCACCTTGCCTTTCTCCACTGCTAATTTCGTGTCAACAAAAATCTGTTTGGGCGAGCCCGCTGTTGGCGTTGCTCAGTCAACCTCAACATTCAATGAAAGTTGCATTATCAAATTACCTTCAATTTCGATAAACATCGCTAAACCAAGTGCGCATACTTTTTTCAAATTATCTTCGCCGTAAAGAAGACCTCTGCATGCACTCCCACCCGAAAGCGAGCGCAGAGTCAGATCGGAAAAGGTTTTGCGAATCATGGTTTCCCAATCAATCGCTGCGATGTCGTCCTTATAGTCAGCCTTCCTAGCGACTAGTCTGGTGATGTGAACGCTTAACGAAAGTAGACGCCACGCCGCAGGAAAGGTTTCTGATAATCTCCATTGATGATCGATATCTTTCTTGATCCATGGAGATTTGCACCTTCGGAGGACATGCCAGCTTCGACAGATTTGAGAAGAATACGTAGACAGGCGACACCCTGTTCGATTGGCGAGTAGAGGCGCCGACAAGGGCTTGTCCGCTTGTACTACCAGAGCTGGCTGTGTCCTTCAGAATCGATAATGATGGTCCTTCTGGTATGATCTCGACTCGATGGGCAAAGCTTTTCAGCCTCACTGAGAGCGCCTCGGCAATTTCGGAAGCCGTTTTATGTAGGACCACGCCTTTATACCATTTCTCCGAGTCATGGCTTTCCAACTTGACGTCCAGCATGGAGGCCGCAGAACAGAAGATTTCATCATTGGACGAACGATTGAGCCTTGACATCAGGATCTTCATCTTAGATTTGGTATTCGCATCGTGGTCGTCCGTTCCCAGTCAGTGGGGGCGAGATCAGGGTTTACCAAATGGAAGAAATTGGTAAGAGGAGTTCGGTATGGGCAATCAGGGCGAAACCATGGTAGAAACGTGAATAGTGCATAAGCAAAAGCTCCCAAGACAAAATATACCAGTACTTCGAAGCCAATAGCACGGTAATCGTCGAACGACTGAACCACGAACCCGGTTAAAAACATTGCAAGTCCGACCTGAATTAGAAGGGGGACTCCTGTGATCACACTATCCATGTACCAAAGTCTGGCGGCTTTATCGCGCCTCCAGCGCTCCAGCGCTCGGTCGGCAGGATTATTGGGTGTTTCACGTAGGATCTCCCCAAGCCAGCCCTTGGCCAGTACGCCCCAAAGAGCGCCTATGAGTGTTACCACAAGGCTGCCATACCAAAGGGCACCGGCTGCGACAACAACATTCGGTGGTCGCTCCACATCGGACTTGTAACATTGCGAAGAATAGACGCGATATCCTTCAGCGCAATGACTTGGGGATCGGGGCGGAGATGAGATCGAAGGTCGACCAAGAACGCCGACACTACTCCAGCAAAAAGACCAGCCTATAGATTATGGCCGGGTTGCAGTTAGATGAAGTTGCTGTTAAGATAGTCACTCACGAAGACGAGTAGGGAATCCAATTCTGTTTGCCAGATGCTGACTTTCCATTGTGCTTCGGATATGGCTTCTTCCAGGAATAGCTTCCAGAATTTATCGTTGTTGTCTGAATCGTCATCAGTGGACGGTTCTCCTCCTGTACGGGGGTCGCCATCTGCCTTTGAATGCGAATTACCGCTCTCAGGATCAGGAGGCTGTTGACGATGTCATTTGAATGAGTTCAAGGAACATCTCAAAACAATAGATACACCCACTGGCTGAGGCCGTATTCTCTTCCAGTCCCACTTCATAGAGTTGTTAAACGGTGGATGAGGTGTCGCTTGGATTCAAAATATGCGGGGAAGAAGGGATGGGGACATCATGGTGGCTTTCGTCTTATCACACACTCATGGGAACGCGATTTACAACAGCTGACTTCTAGTGAGTAATTGACAGCAGTAAGTATTTGATATGACATATGTCAAGAGGCACGTACAATTCCGCCAGAGTCACAGTTTCCAACATCGTAATGGTATCATCGATCAGTAAAGTTGCAGTGGAAGTGGAAGTGTCATGAGTCGGCTAAGTATAAGCATCTTGTTTGCCGCTTTGTGAGCAAAATCCCCGCTTGAGTATCGAGCTCAATGGGCACTGCAAATCCAGTTGACCTTCATGTTTTCGATATCTGCAGTAAGCTTTGTGGATGGTTGATTCATAGTGTTGTACGGGCTTTCTAGGCGTGGTATGGAAGCAATTGGGCAAATTCCGGAAGAAGATGCTTATTAGACGCCCGGTCAGCCGATAGGACTCGTGAGCTCCCATGAGCGCTTGATAAGAGGCAATTGAGTCGAAAATAGCTGGAACGAGATATCCATGGCCCGTGAGCACATATGGCGAGATAACTGAATAGACTAGAACCTCGGAGGAGTGAGAAGTGACAGGAGACCCAGTGCCTGTACATATTACTTAGCGCTGATGAAGTCCTCGTGATGTTTTCAGGTACTGGGTACTGAGCTGCGCCTGATGAAAAAGAGGATTAGAGAAGCTGGTTTTATCTAGTCCATGGATATGGCGTCAGCTCTTATTCTTTGGCCACTGATTTTCAATGAGCCGAAACTTGATTGCTCCGGAGCGTGATCATAACCGTCAATTAATTCGTCAACAATATATTGGGCTGAAGTGAAGGGGGCTACTTAATATTACATGTCGAATTCGAATTCAGAGTCCGAGTCGTCTTTTTTCTTTGAAGATCTGATGTTTTTCGGCGGCCAAGCATTCGTCGAGGTCGCGGCAGACCGCATTCTTGACGAAGGATCGCCATCGTCATCTTCCAGATCGTCATCATCTTCCTCTTCACGCTTCGAAGCAGGACCTGGACGATCAGGAAGATCAAGAGCCTCTGTTACAAGTAATATAGCCTCAAGTTCTATGCAAAGATGTCATGAGTTTGCTCCGAATGTAAGTATATAAAGGTAATATTTTACCTTCAAGACGACGTTCTTTGTCGGCGCCCCATGCAACAATTTGATTCCTTATATCGCCTTTCCGGTATACGATGATCATCGGGACGCGAGAATCAGGGAGATTTGGTATACATTTGTCGCCCACGATGGACACGAATTTGGTGCGCGTGTACCGCTTAGCAAGAGTCCTGATGTGCTCGAAAGCGCGTTCACTCCTGGGCAAGCTGTTTCACAACAGAGTTTGTCAATGTAATGCGAATCAACGTGTTAGAGAACGCACCCGTCTTTATAGAGGAAGCACACAACACCGGTCCCGCGCTCGTTGTCATCATCCTCTTCGTTAACCTTACTGGCCTCCGTGACTTCGCGGGTGTAGTCTTCCCTTCCAATGGGGTATACTCGTCCGAAACGTGCTCTGGCCTGATCTCTTTTCTCCTCCTGCAACCTCTTCTTCCTATGTAAAGCTATTAGACGCTCTGTTTCATCGTCCTGCGCATCTTCTGCGAGTTCTTGAAGTTCATTCGTCTCAAAGTCATTGAGGATGTCATCTAAGCTGGGTGAAGGTGGCGGGAGGGCGATGGCGGAGTAGGGGCTCGAGGTGGCAAGACACCATGTTTTCGGAGTATATCGTTGCTTTAATTGCCATTGAGATTGAAATAAAAGTCAAAGCGGAGAGGTGCGCACAATTCTGTATCTTCGTTTGGGTTTACAGCCATGGTTGTTGATAAAAGAGATAAGATTGGGACTTGGCTGGTGTTGATCGAGTGATCGGTGGACCGCTGGACTTGAGCTTGAACTTGGGGTGATAAAGCTACCGCTCGTTGTTTTTCGCGGAGGATTTTTCAACACCGTCAGTTAAGTACTAAGGCATAGCCTGCGGACGAATACTGTTTGACATGAAGTCTGCGGACCATACAAGGACCAGGCTATGAGAATCGCGGTCGTTGGGAGACTGCGCGCGGATGACGCGTTCGGGATTACCGGGCCGCAGTGCACTGCGTAAAATTCGCACCGCGGCCGCGGTCTGGGTTGTTGTTGACTGTCGCTGTCAAGTTAACTTCGAAAGCGCTATGAATGGAACCTGTCTTGATTATCTTCAACCACTACAAACAACCCGAGGACGCGATTGACTACCATCGCGTTTTTTCAATTTAACGAGGCCCTGAGGCTTGTAACGCAGTCTTTTCTGAATCTCTGCTTCGGGCTCGCAGAACGTTTCAATCGAACATGACTTCGTCAAACCAGAGCGTTCCTCAACCCACCGTCACTGATGCGCCTTATCGATATCAGGAAGAGGTATTCGAAAAGGCTCAACAAGGTCATTTTTAACAAAAACAATTACAACTATTTGACACTTATACCTCTTCTGCAGGCAATGTGATCGCCGCCCTAAACACTGGTTCAGGGAAAACTCTCATAAGTTTGCTTCTTATCAAGTGGATTACCTCCCAAGAATCATCGCGAGGGAAGGTTGTTATTTTTCTCGTGCCCAAAGTCACTCTCGTCGTTCAGCAATGGGAATATTTAAAGAATCGAACACCTTTGAGGATCGGTAAACTCCATGGTGCTATAGAAGCTAGTCGCAGCTTGAGCGATAGGGTTGGGTGGAAGAAACTATTCAACAATCATGATGTTTTCGTAATGACTGGTACCGCGCTATTCAACTTTGATTGTGGTTCAATATCATTCTAACGCGACGACTTAGCCCAAATCTTTCTCAACATCTTGACTCATTCGCTGTGGAGTCTCGATAAAGTTTCGCTCATGGTATTCGACGAATGCCACCACGCTAGGAAGAATCATCCATATAACGGTATCATGCGCGAGTATTTCGAAGTTAGCCTGGCCTCTTCAAGACCCAAAATATTCGGGATGACCGCATCACCAATTTGGAACGTGAAGAACCCATTGGTCTCAATTGCCACGCTGGAGGCGAACTTGGATGCGAAAGTCATCAGTGTCGTTGAAAATGTGGACGAGCTCATTAAAAATTCTCCCAAAGCTACAGAAGTGAGTTAATACCGCCTTCCAAGCAGATTGCCCATGAACCATATCTGTAGCTGGTAATACACTATCCCGACCCTCCTGACAACTACAACTATCCTTCTCCGACAATCTATGAATGTCTTAGAGTCATCTCTCAAGACGTATGGAACCAACTGGATATCCCATGGCAAAAAACGGAAGTTCGATACCTCTCTACCCTATGGAATGTCGGGCCATACTGCGCTTCATTGTTTCTTTATTTAGAGATACAACATCACCTAGAAATGATTCTCATGGAACATAAGGGCCAATTGCTGGAAGGCATACTTGATCAAACCGAGATGGAGAGCGTCATATCAATGTCGGCACCACAGTCAAAGCCACTACCCGAGGATCTCTTTCTAATACTTGACATCATCGACGATTTCAAGTCTTTCTTCCCTTCGAACATGAAGTCGCCATTGATTCCAATTTCTGTCACTCTCGATTGGTGCACACCAAAGTCAAGATCCTCGTTGATATTTGCTTGGTCACTACACCGATCGTCTGCGTTCCAAGGCATCATTTTTGTTGAGCAACGACAAATTGCATCCACATTAGCGAAGGTCCTTCAAGTCATTCCGGAGTTATCAGGAAAGATAAAATGCGCGTTCATTGTAGGGAAGGCGTCAACAGCGACGGGGTTTCGAAGCAAACGGATCGATTTCATGGGAATCCTCTGGAACTCTTTCGCAAGCGCTCTTCAACATTCGTACGTCCAACAACTTCAGCTTCCTCATTTCCTGATTTATCAACCTTCTCTCCAGTCTTGCAACGTCTGTGGCAGAAGAAGGATTGGATTTTCCTGTAAGTTCTTATCTTTGCCCTGTTATGTTCTTTTTTCATTCCAAATCAGGACTGCGAGCTTGTGGTTCGGTTCGACGAGTTACACCATATGGTGGGATACGTTCAATCACGGGGCAGAGCAAGGAATAGAAGAGCTGCTACGTTCATCGTTATGATCCAAGAGAACGACATCGCACAAATGCAGCGGTTCCGCAATCTCCAAGTGCAAGAGCCGAAAGTAAATCTGGAATATCAAACACGCCACGCCAATATACAAGATGATGACGAAGACGAGGACGACGATGGTGATGACGTCTCTCATCAAGCTGATCTTCTGGAACGAGAACGATATGTGGAACCTTCCACAGGCGCTACGATAACTTACGACAACTCATTGAATTTGCTCAACTATTTATGCTCTATCATTCCTCGGGATGCGTTTACGGCTCCGCACAAGCCAAAATATACAGAAGGCTTTATAGCGACCTCCGTCTTCCTCGCGCACTACCCCTCTCTCTAAACGACTTGTCGTACGTTGGACCTCCTAAACGATCCTACAAGGAAGCCAAACGAGCGGTCGCTTTATGGCGGTACGCGACTTCGAAAGTTGAATGTCTTCAATGAATACCTTCTCCCTGTCTCGACCACCTCGGACGACATCCCGGAACCTGCATTCAAAAGGGCTTGGGAAAAATCAACCCATCAGAACATCCCGCCAATGATCAGCGTCCCTGTCCGAGATCCTTGGTGTATTAGCGACAAATTGTGGCTCCATCCTATCGTTATCGATAACTTGGCTGTTGCTGGACTGATTACTGGGACAGCACTTCTGCCTGAAGAAGCGACCATTGGAAACTATCATGTTGAAACACTTCCAGCGAAGGTACTAGTCTTCGACAAAGACTCGGAACATGAATGCAGAGCCCAGATGAAGGAGTTTACGAGGCTTGGAATTTGGTACAACAACACTTCGAGTCCATTCTCTTCCTCACTCAGCCTTTATGTCGTGCCAATCACGGAAGATCAACTGCCTGATTTTGAAGCCATTCAACGGCTTCTGGATAACCCGCGAGGGAGCGAGGATTGGAGTCAAATCTCGGACGTGCACTGCGACAACCTCATTGTCCTCAATCGCTATCGTGTCGGCACTACTTATCTGTTACGAAAATTACGACATGACCTATCGCCTATGTCTGTCCTCCTCCTGGATCTCGCGAGAGTACACATCCGACATATAGGGATTTCTGGCTCACGAATTGGTCCAGAAAAAAGTACCTAGTCGCTGTGCCCACCGATGGGCCACTGTTGGAGACATCAGTTCTTTCCCGATCAAACATTGGAACATACCATTTTGATTCTTCTCCATCTGAACTAATCCCCACTCAATCAGTGCGCGATGGTCGTTTGTTACCTCAAGGATCATCTGCCTGGCTTCCGTTATCAATTCGAGTTCGTCAAGCCTTCGAGTCTTACCCGTGCTTTGCCACCGCATGGCGCATGCTTACAGGGTTCGCTGCGCACGAGCCGAGCTAGGTCTAGCATTCATTCCAGCCAACTTGATACAGAAGCGTTCACAATCCCATCAGCACTATTTCCTTTCAGTAATCAACGCTTGGAGACTCTCGGAGATGCCGTTCTGCAACTTTGCACACTGTACATCTTCTCAACCAGTATCCCAATCGTCATGAAGGCCAATTGTCGTTGCTCAGGCAGAAGATCGTCAGCAACAAATACTTAATGCGTCGTGCTTTGGACCTTGGTCTAGATTCCTTCGTCAATTGCGAAACCCCCAGTGTTTATAGGTGGAGATACGTCTAGAAAGTGATTCGATTTGCTACGATCAAACAACGCCGAATAGATATATACAAGAGAATATCCTCGACGAAGCCTGCAGGATTGCATGGAAGCGCTTCTGGGGGCCAGCTTCGTCACTGGCGGTATTTCCCTATCGCTTCAAACGGGCAGCGCTCTGGGACTCGTATTTGGAGGACCTTTACCATGGACCATGCGGTACCGCATTCACACGGAACCTACTGAAATCAGTGCCCTTTTCACCGGTTTGGAGGATCTGCTTGGATATAAATTTCGACATAATCACCTTCTGCTGGAGAGCCTTACTCATCCTTCTGTCTTGTATTCAGAGGCGCCTT
The DNA here is from genome assembly GCA_014925825.1 of Pholiota molesta. Lineage (NCBI taxonomy): Eukaryota > Fungi > Basidiomycota > Agaricomycetes > Agaricales > Strophariaceae > Pholiota > Pholiota molesta. The sequence continues at coordinate 37,882 of JACGCK010000323.1, forward strand.
CGTATCAACGTTTAGAATTTTTAGGCGATGGTGTGTTCTCTCTTTTTGTGATTTTCTCAAAATTGAATTGACGCGAATCACTCTAGCTATACTTGATTTAGTGGTTGTCAAATATCTGTATGACAAATACCCAGAAGCTACCTCCCACCAACTCGCCCTTCCGCGTACGAAGGCCATATGCGCAGCGACTTTGGCCAATATCGCAGTCAGGAAACTCGGCCTTCACAATCGTATGCTCTTGAATAACTTGGATTTGAATGTGGCAATTGAACATTACGCGCCTATCCTTGCTGGCGTATCCGGCGCCGAAATTGTACGATCGGGATGGAAATTCGACCCTCCTAAAGCTCTTAGTGACATTTTGAGAGCTTGATTGGAGCCGTGCTCGTTGATTCGGGCTATGATTATGATAAGACTGCGAGCATTGTGGAATATGTCATGGACGACGTCCTTGAGGCACTCTCGCCAGATATTGCCAAGGATCCTGTATCAGAGGTCATGGAGTGGGTGGCAAAAAGTGGATGCAGGCAACTCGCCTTCAAGTAGGTGTTTTCCTAAGCGTCGAGTTATTTACAAACTGCTGATTAGTTCTTTAGGACGGAGCTCAAGACAACCGAACGATGGGAACGTCAAGGCATCACTGTGGTGGTGCATGAGCAAGTTATTGTTGGCCCAATAGTCTCTGCAAGTCTCACCGTCGCAAAATTCCTCGCCGCTGATCGCGCACTGGCCATCCTCAAGGATTCGGAATCAGAAAAATCGTTAACGTCCCTGTGTGACTGTGCCTTGTCCATGGACACCATGCGTTCGAGTCTACCGGTCACTGGGCCCGGCTCTCTTCTTGTTGATTCTGCAGAATTGTTCGTTGACACCGATGATCTATTAGATAAAGATATTCAAGAGGTCGCCGACATTCTCACTAGGACACTTCCAGAGATTGATGAGGCAACATGACTTTGAGGAGATATCGAGCTGATAGCAGGTGTTAGGTTGTTCAGATATGTTGACTGAACATGGCACTTTAATCTTGTATTGGATTGCCATTGTCAGTCAAGATATTGAGTGCAGCAAACCGATTGTTTTGAATATAAGAAGCGTAAAAGAACAATGTATGTATATAATATCAGATGTGCGAATGCGAACCATACAAACAATTTAAATGAAGATGCACACATCCTGTACACATCCGAAATACGAGCATGATCCACGATCTTCCACGATGCAGCCTCGAGCAGGTCTTGAGCTTGAGCCATCACTAATGCTTCTCGGAATTGCTGCCGAACACATCGTTCTACTTACTAAGTAATGCGGTGACAGCGTAGGGCGACCAAAGGGCGACTCGCTGTTCTATACTTACTTCCGAGTCATCTCAAGAGATCTTGGCTGGAGTCCTGATTAGCAACTAGTACATCCTATACTGACACGGCGGACATTCAACTGTCAGGTCGTGCCGGCACTTGCGCTGTTAGGCTATTGTTTTGTGGCTGTTAGTTGGCTGTTAGGTCGCTGTTAGGTATCTAGCGAGGTAATATTAGTGGTCACAGGCTCAGTTGTCACGCTCTCGTGTATCAACAAATGTAATACTCATGTAGACTATTGTATAAGCAGGGTCTTAACAAATCTAAGGCGGCACAGAGTGACAGCAGATACTGTGACCAAATATTACCTTGCTTGTTACCTGACAAGCAACCTAACAATAACCTAACAGAAACCTAACAGCGCAAGTATCGGCACGACCTGACAGTTAAATGTCCGCCGTGTGAGGTTGTACTTGGTCGCAATCATTCGTAGCCATGGGGTCAGCATTTCGTGTCTCTCCCAGCTTTCTAAATGGTTTGAAGGCGCTCTTTCCTGAAAATACGGGCTCTCGAATCGGATCTACAACCACGACAGAGTCAAGTGTGTATTAAATTTCTCAACATTTGATATTCACAGCAACGCGATGATGACACTTCTTGAACACCTCTTTTTAGTTTTAAGGAATCCATGGTATATTGTCGCTGCGGTTGCTTTCAGCGCAAGTAACAGGCCAGAAGCTATTCCCCGCGTTTTCGAACACGTTTTGGAGGACATCAAGTCGAGCAGTTCAAGTCAAAGCGGGACGAAGCCAGACAACAAACTGCTTGCACAAAAATTGCGAGAAGCCCTTTTCAAATCCGGGCTCATCAGTGGATATCCTAAGGTAGGGACCCTATTTTATTTAACTAGAATCGACCTACAAGATGATCTAATGGATAAATTCCGTAGGCTATCAATGGCCTAAATCTTTACATGAAGCAATGCCGGAAGAATTGAGAGACACGAAAATTCAACGGTACGTTGAGTTGTCTTTCATGTCATCCAATCTACTTGGTCAAATACCTGTCTATTCTAGTGATCCGAATGCTCCTCTTGCAGACTATGAAATCAATGGACAGTCTCTATGGCGTTCAGTCTACGGAGAAAAGGCGGATTCAGTACAGGGATTACTTGACTCGATCTACCCAGATATGGGTGAGTTCCAGCTGTCGCGTGTTCTTCCCTTTAACCTAATAATTTCGTAGGATGGTTCTCAAAAACAATTGGGTACGGTCTGGTCTACGGTCACACAGATATCCTTGCTGCTCTCGAAACTTCTTATACCCTGGTGGCAGCCCTGATTGCTGGTGACACTCCTCAACAGATCGCCTGGCATCTCGACGGTGCTCAGAGAGGCGGTGCTTCCTTCGAAGAAGTACGCGCGGTGAGAGAACTTTCGATAAGAGTCGCAGAGTTTTCTGGGGTCCAATGGCGGCATACCATTCCCGAGGTGGAAGCGGCGAAATTTGAGTATGTAGAGGATTAATGTTTTAACAGGTGATATACCAAGGTATTGGTAGGCTACTTCCATGCGAACAAACTTAGTAGTCAACAATCTGGAGCGTTCCAGTCATGTCATATCCTAGAATTGTCCTAGAATGGTACCTGCATGAAGCTGGAAGCCAGTTCCATATATCGGATAACGCATTTCAAGGCTCCCATGAACCTTGATCAGTCTATAAATTTGTACGGTGTGAGGAAATAATTCAGGAAAGAACGAGGAAATATGTGGCGAACCAATGCATTCTCTCCCAAATTCTACTCAAATGCAAGCCGGTACCACTATATTTTCGCCTTTGTACCTTGGAAAAGCAAAATTTGAAAGAACTCCAGGTGAAATAAAAGGCCCAAATTTCAGCGACCAACTAAGTATGTTGAACGGGAATTGGAGGCGCGAGAGTTCGAAGACCAGAAGTATAAGTTTTCACAGCATTCAGGATTCCAGCACCAGCAAAGATCAGATTAATGCAGTCAAAATGAGACGGGATACAAGGTTCCAAATGTTGATGAGATGTCCTCAATGATAACTAGAGTCTTGCTTCAAGAGTCAACAAAGGTCAACGATAAAGTTAATGTTCAGTGGACGCAGTTTGGACAGCAAGCCGAAATTTGCCAAGCCTTTCGGCAACCGGCGCTAACATTGCCGCGGAGTTGTTCAACAAACATCACGTGAAAACGCGCGCTAATTTGATGCGTATGAACTACAGTGAGCGCTGAGCGCTGAAGATCGCGAAGCGCCGCACATTGAGATTGAGATGAATTATAGAAATTGGGTTGGTAGACTACCTAATAGATTACCAGGCAGACGTTGGCGCGTCCACCGCCCGACTCCGCAACCGCCGCATCGGCCCAGACTCGTCCAGAACCTGGAACAGAGTCACAGCCTCAGACAACTCACAGCAGTATTTGAGGCTCTGCTTTCCATGGATTCATCTTCCAGATGGCACTGTTGCCATTGCAATGTACAATTGTA
>JACGCK010000324.1:0-40934 GCA_014925825.1 Pholiota molesta
ACTGTGCACGTCATAGTCCCTTTCACGACGATCCCGCTCGGTCTCATGGTCACCCTCGCGCAAACGCTCCTCGAAAAAGACGTGATGTTGTGGGTGACACGCTGGAGCTCCTTATCACACTCCGCCTTTGCGGCCTTGAGACGACGGGTTACATGGCGCCTGACAAAGGGCATGGAAACGGTGTTGGATCCGGAACCGTGGTTGATGCTTGCCATGCTTTGCTGGGCCTGGAGTGGGATGGGAGATAGGATGGCATCTGGGGAGAAGACGAGGGGACTGGGAGGTTGTCGTCGCTGATATTGGTTGGTATCTGACATTGGCACAGCGCCGGCCGTGGGCAACGGCGAAGGGGCTGGGAGTCGTCAAGGAGGAAGGAGGAAAGGCAGGGATGGTATAATAAATGGAGGATGGGTCAAGACGACATTGCGGTTCGGATGAAAGAAACTTCACCAATTTATAATTACTACCACTTGGGCCCGCGCGACCATATCACCAGGCCACGCATTTCTCATATCTTAGGCAAATCTCCATACACAACAGCACCATGTTGCATGCCACACTTGCAGCGTCGCCGCTGTCCCCTGTGGCCCACGGTGCTCGCCAGTAATTTTCTGGACGGGCCCAACGATGTGAAACCTCCCGCCGCTGGTGACGGTGACGGGTCACAGGGTGTTCCGGGTCCTGGCACGGGGCCAATTAGATCGTGGCTCGGCAATCTGCGGGCGTCGAGACGTGCGCGTGACCGTCCGCTCACGTATTTTGCTCACTCAACCCCAAACACCCAAATGCTGGCCTGCGTGCGGCAGACAACGCGGCGCCTCCCCCGCCCCGCGTCCTTTTCCACCAGCGCTGCTCTCGCCCAGGGACCGCCCCCGAAACAACATGGCACAGCGAACAAGGCGCTGGATGACATTTTGAAGATAGAAGCGCAGCGGCATGCCGACTCAACCCAAACTCACACCCGTGCAGTATCCCGGTCAGTACGTCCTTTGTAGACGTGTGTCCCTATCTCATTGCGGTTCTAGTCTATCGAGTCTTTAAGGAAGGCCAAGTATGTCATGTTTTCGTGCATGAGTCATCGCGTTTCTTACTCGTCATTACTAGCATCTTTTGCCCAATGACCTTAGCTACAAGGGCGCCCTCCTGAAAGCCAAGATTCACAAAAGCAAGGTGGTGTCGCTCCTGCCCTGAGATAACTCGCCACAGAGATACTTTCCATCAGTTGACCTTGACCCGCGACACTTACCAACAACCCTGCTGTGCTCTCGCATTCCTCACCGAGATGGGTAAAATCAAAAGTCGCGATCAGACTGGTCTAACGCTCAAGAGCCAACGTCTCATTGGAAGAACCATTCGGCGCTCAAAGATGATGGGCATCATCCCTACGCTAGCCAAGTTATAAACGCTATTTCTGATATTAATGTTATATAATTCAGAATCACATTCGTGATTGTTTTCGGAACCCTTTTCTCGATATCCCAGCCTGGCTGCTTCCTTCTCGTTTCTCTGCATGACGGAAGTCGTCAAGAAGGTGATGCTCGGATATGCCTCAATTGTCGACGCGCTATTTTCGAGCTGCACATATATCCCAATCCATGGAACTGAACTGGGGCGTGGCGCGCGGCACCGATAACACGGTTCCTCACGGCCTTCCTCGAAATTGCCTGGTACTCATAAGGGTTGGGTGACAAGGGGTCGAGTCCAGATCCACCCGACATTAAAGTTTTCCATTGATACCGGTGCGAGATAAGCCATTCCTATCCTATTTGATTCTAGGGTGGTCAAAAGGAAGTTTTGGCGATTGCATTGAGCGCCCTTTCTGTAATGCGACTCCTGCCACTGCAAAGATGGATAGAAGGGCCTTTTCCGTTTATCAAACTTCGAGTGCTAATTTGTATGCGTCCATTTACGACACCTCAAAGCCCATGAAAGTGGCACGTTACATGGCCTTGTGATCATGAAGTGTTATAAACTGTGGAAACAAAGGCTCAGTTTCCTCCACAGGAATTGGGACTATCTCCGCTTTCTCAATATCACTCCAATTATCCTGAGAGCTCTTGAACGTTGAATTGAAAGAAATGATACAGAGTGTACAAACGAAAAACCAGTCTATCTAGAGCTCCGCCAGCAGCATTGTGCCAAGGTTCTGTACAACCTGGTCCCCCATGGCTTTCTCCACTGCTTCTTCAAGATGTCGTTTGGGATCCTGCTTTCCCACATGTCGGGTCTTGAGCTGTTCGGCTGTAAGCGTCGACTCTTCTTGGACAGATTTGTTGTACGCTTCTGAGAGAGAAAGCATGGACTGCGGAGAACGCATTTTTTTGAAACCTGGGATCATCAAAACTGAAACGAGAAAGCAGCTTACCTTAATTGCTTTCTCGTTTTCTTCTTTGTGTAAAGAGAAATCCCGCAATTTCAGACCCTCTGTCCAATTCCTCTTGTGCAAATTCATCAGCATGGATTGTTCCAGCTCTGTCTTGCGGTAATTGACTGCGATCGAATAGTAATGGCGGTTCAGGCCATGGATGAGGGCCTGTATTGAGGGCTTATTGATGTGGCCGATGTTCGAGGTCGTTTGCCGGGGTTCTCTCCCAGAGATGACAGCGTGAGGGTTGATGAGGCGGAAAGCATCAATGACCACTTTTCCTTTTACTGACTGTATGGGGTCAATGACCACCGCAACAGATCTAGGGTCCAAGGATTCAAAAGACTAAACAAGCAGCATTAATAACTATTGAAAGGGGCGACATATAAAAGGAGAACTCACTTGCTGAGTATTAATATCCACGCTCGATAACCAGCACCCAAAGCCAGGGTGAGAGTGATACCAGCCCACCACCGCTTCAGGGCTAATTGCGGAAGGGAATAGTAAGCAAAGGCGAGTGCGCATTGGAAATATGGCGGACATACCGCCCAGTTTGTTTCAGCATGTCCACCATTTTGGTCTGGAAGACGTGATCCACGGATTCGACTGTCACGGTCGTACCGGACTGTGGCATAGCGAAGACATCGATGACTTGGACTGTATACTCGTCCACGAATTCGCCAAGCATCAGGCCCATAACTTCCATTGGTACACCCGCACGACCGTGTTTCAGCATCTACTTCACGGTATTAGCGAAAGTATGTAGTACAAAGGAATCGGATGGACCTTGAGAAGGGCTAATGATGAGATGTGAATGACCTCGCCGCTGTACAAATTGCAGATTTAAGTAGGCGATCATGTCGCATGAGGAAGATGTGCGCACTTGTCTGGTGTGGGCTGGTCTCCACGAGGTGCGCCGCCGCGAGCTTGTTGCATCATCATTCTTTCCATGTCATCCATTGAAGTGGAACAGAGCAGTAGCGATTGGGAGAGAAAGGACAAGTAACAAGAAGTTGATAATGAGTTGCGTACGCGGCGGTGACGCGTCCGCGTTTCATCTATTTGGCCTTGTTGTGCAAGAGCTTCTGATGGAACGCGAGCTCAAGCGGTCTTTCAGAAAAGCGAGTAGTTGAGCAATGCCCACCAGCGAACTGTCCGATGCCCTCAATCCATATGCGTCCCAGGCACGGAGAGTATCTACTGTCAATGAATACCAATCCCAAAACTCAGTTTATTCGTATCTTCCTGTGACCCAACACTTTCCACTGAATCAATCGACTCAAACTTACACACAGCATGTCAGTGAACTGCAAAATGCGGTCGTCCAAGTTCCTCCTCCACCTCCCGTTGTTGCTCGGTGAGTTCACAAATTATTGGCAACTCTTCAAAAAGCTGAGGCAAGTCAGACCGCAGCAAGGACCACCCCCAGTGCTCACTGAACTCGTTCGCCTCGTCACCGCAACGCAGAATGCTCAAGAGGCTGAGTTTAAGAGGAGACTAGCATGGGAACAAGAACAGGAAGCCAAAGCCATTAAGAACAAAGAAGATATGGAGAAGAAAATGCTTGACCTCTATACCGAAATCACGACACTTCGCTCAAAGTTGGATACTCTGGCTAATCCACCTCCACCGCCGAACACGTTTAATCACAGCACACATCAGTTCGCACCCTCTACAACTTTCGTGCAGCACACGAATGGCAACATCCAAATGGCATCTCCGATTTCGCCTGCATCTCAACCATCCTCCTCTCAGCAACCTATGTTTATCCAAGGTTCATCAAGCGGCTCTTTCTCTAACACACATGCGGACACAGTATATCCGGGTGTTCAGTCGAATGTCTCTTATTCCCAATTCCAGGTTGACATCTCACAGCCGGCCTTAATTCAGCCAACGCTTCAACCAATCACCCCGGACCCCTCCCCTCATCTCACTTTTGTTGAAACATCCAGATCACCGTCTTCCTCCAGTAGACCGTCGAAGCGTCAACGCAGAAGAAGCCAGACTCAGTCCTCAGATGATGGAAACAGCAGCTCGAGCTCGTCTAGCTCAGTAGCCAACCATACGCGAAAACGGAAAAGTCACCACGACAGGAGGTGCTACACGATCAACGTAAGTGGGAATAATGTCTACTAATCACTATACTAAGTATCTTTCAGCACGCCATGCGACTTCATATGATCCGGATGATGGTCATTGAGAAAGATAAAATACTTCCAGACAGTCATACAGAGGGCACGAGTTTAAGCCCGTCAGACCCGGTCCGATTTGTCTGGGACAAAACCACCAAGCAATCCGTTCACAATTCACGCATGAAAACACGTGTCCTTGAAGATATCAAGGAGAACCAGCGGCTCTACAAGCACGTAAATTCTAAAGAATTTTCAAAGAAAGTCCTTGATACAGCCTTCGAACAATGCTTCACCACGTTCAGGGCAAAATTCAAGGCACAGCGAGATCGTTTAATCGCAGAACACCTGAAAAAGCGAGAAGATGGAAAGGCGAGAAAGGCGCGGCATTTATCACGCAGAAAAATTGTATGTATATCTATCTCTTTTTTGGTGTCCCTGGGGTACTCACCGATGTTAAATAACTGCGTGGACACAGAAACTCACCAATCGTTCAGAGAGCCGAAACAAGATACCAACGTTTGAACATGTGACGTTCGACGGCGCCCTGCAGGTTGATTGCATGTCTTCCGAGGAATCTGATTGCGAAGGAGATTCTCATTCTTCCCAACCTTCTGTTGTATTCAAGACGCATGGTTATGCGTGGCGAAGCTCTCGGCTCTTGCGATTCTACACCATACTGGATGACGAAGAGAAGTCCGATTCAGCCTCGAAGCCTAAGCGAGGAGTGGGCAAGAAAGAACGCCAAGTTGGACCGAACAAGGAAGAGTTTATTCTTCCCCCAAAGGGTATCGCGACCTGGATGATCAGTCGGCGATGGTATAAAACATCGTTGATCACTCACAAAGATCTTCCACAGGCTCTAGAGAAATTAATCGATGACCCTGATGGGTTCAATTGGGATCACTTTCATGACCTAGGTGACGAAAGTGTTGATGAAGACGAAGTCAGCGCCCGACTTCAGCAACAGCAACAGCAACAACAACAGCAACTGCTGCAACAGCAGCAACAGCAACAGTTTCATTTTTCAATGCAACAGCAACAATGGCAGCAGCCGATGCCATTACAACCAATACATCCACACGTCTATAATCCTCACGTACATAATATGAACTTAGCAATGGCGCAACATATTTACGATCCTAATTCATATAACTTGGATTTTAGCCTATAAATCAATGCACCCCTAAGAAATGAGTGATTTTTGAAGATATATAGTTTGGAAATCGCATTTTATTGCGATCAAAGTTGTGATTTCTCAAATAGGCAACAAGTTCCCGAAAGGGAGCCGCACGTCACTCGCGAGTCGCCTTGCCATGATGATGAAAGCGTTCCACCACATCTGAAAACCAAACTTGCGAGCAAAGCTTGTCGCGTGGCATATATGGCGTCTGAAAACGGGGTTGGTGAGTACACAAAGATGATCTTTCTTTACAAAGGCACTAATTGTCATTGACAGAACAAGCTCAGGTCGCATCCTTCTGTACGTCACAGCAGGTCAATTCACTTCCAGCACATCGAAGCTAATGTTGCCTAGATCGCGGGCGAGCGAAGGACTACATTGATCTTCATGACCAAGTTCAGGTACTATACGCTTCATATACGAAGCAACAACTATGGCTTACACACACTATGTCAGACCAGCGTGTCACTGTTGGACAATCTCGAAACGTTCTTATCAACATTCCAAAAGGACCTCGCCGCTGTAGCAGGGCAGATATCAGAACTTCAAGATAGGAGCAAGGACATAGATAATAGGCTAAAGAGCCGAAAGGTTCGTTGAAATTGTTCTAGACTTACCGACAGTCGTTCACGTTGATTCATACACAGAGAATCGAAAGGCCACTATCCAATCTTCTATCTGACGTTACCATTCCACCTTCCCTAGCCAATACCATACTCGATACCAATGTTGGAGAACCATGGATTGAGAGTATAATCGACTTTGAGAGACGATTGAACACGATACAAGCACGTACGCGGGTGAAGGCTGCTCGTGATCTGGGAGAAGTAGCTGAGGGTTTGAGAATAGTGGTGAGCAGGCCGCTTCTATCAGGCACTTATGCGCAAGAAATAATTCCGTCTACTTTCTATGCAAGGCGGCCACGAAATTACGCGCATTTTTCTTAGCACTATTTCAACCTATTCGGAGCAGTGTCACCACGAATATGCAAGTGATACAGACATCAGTGCTGCTCAAATACAACCCCTTATTTGCTTTTTTGCAACGACAAGCGCCAGCTGTGGCAACGGAATTACAACGCGCTTATGTGGGTGCTGCTCGCCTATATTATGAGACTGGATTCCGGCGGTATGCTCGAAGTCTGGGAGTGGTCAAGGTAAATCCTATCATTTATACACAAGTTCAATAATTAAATAGTCATGTAGTCGCGGACGCCGGAGAAGTTCGAATCGTTGGCAAACATTCAATCAGAGGCGAACATCAAACTAGACCGATTGCAACATGCAAAGATCAATGGACCTGGGGTTACTCTTGCATACATGGCAGACGACAAGACACATGTAAGGGGTTTTCTCCTCATCTCCTCAATAATGATAACATTTTTGTAATAGAAAGACTATGTTGAAGCCTTAGTGAGGTCGCTTCTACTGGTCTTCATGGACAACGCAACAGCAGAATACAGCTTCGTATCGACATTCTTCAACGTTCACAAAACATTACCTCCCCCTCAGAACCGTTGGCTCCAATGCCACCTTCGGCAGTGTTGTCACCTGATGGAGGAACATTTACAGAGCTATTATCACCCTCGGGGTCCGATGTTGAATCCAAAGCACCGATGTCTAGTACTACTCCAGGTATAGGAGGCTTCGTCTCATTTGTGGCGAAGTCAAAGGAAGAGCAGGCTGCTCTTGATGCCATATGGAAACAGGTCATGGATCCAGTCATGGAATATTGTACGGTATGCCAGCTTTGCTATTTGTGTAATGACCGAATGATAGTTAATAGGCTACATCCATAGGCATTCGTTCGGTCTACCCTTGACCCCATGCCTCAAGCTATCCCCCTCCTCACAATGATTCGAGTGGCAGAGGACATTGTGGCAGAAATCCAGAAGCGCCATTGCCCTCTAGCAGAAACATACGTGTTCGGCTTGAGCTTACAGATGTGGCCGGTATTTCAAAAGGTTATGACGGAGCATATTGATAGTGTGAGGAAGCTTGCTGACGGGACAAGTACCGGATACTTTGGTCGTTCCTCTACAACAACGGATGCAATGGTGGAAAACGTAGGTTTTCATTCCATCTTCAACTTCAGGTTACTGACATACATTCTAGATCTGCAAACAATATGTTGTTTTCTTTAATTCATTCGTTTACCTCACAGATAGTGAAGCTGACAATATGATATTCTCAAAGTATGAGGCTTCAATGATCATCCTTTGTTGTTTCTAATGATCAAACTTCCAGCCTTCTTCGATTGCGGCAGGAAGTCGCGAAGCTCATTGTGCGTCATACTACCCAAAATAATGATGCTCTAGCGAAAGCGAAGGAACAATCCAAAATCTATGGAATCCTACTTCAAGGCCTCAGTGTGAGCAATTTCTACTCTAATCTAATTTGACTTTCAAGCTTATCTCACATGTAGAAGGGTACGCAACACACTGCTCATTTAAAGCTACAGCAAGAGATTGCCCATTGGGCATATTTGGAGGAGGAGACAAAGCGAAAGATCGTGTCTGCTGGTCAGCCTAGACGCTGATAGATTTAGGGCCGTTCCCATAGATATGCTGAGGATATACCACTTGTGGATGGAATAATTTAATTTAATTCAGATTTCGAAGGAGTTGTCCAACCTTTAAGCTACACATCATACATGCACCTTCCAACACTACATTTCCCTGTATTTAGCATTTTCAACACTTTTCCAATTTACCAAATATACACAGCCGGACGTTCAGATAGGGCAGATATGAGTGGGCCCAACTCCGCCTCGTATGAGTTTGAAATTTGAGCCATACTTAACCCGGGGCGGAGTTATTCTTGAGTCACGATCATAGAGTCAGACTTGAGCCCAGGCTCAAGTCTGATACAAATTTTTTGGTAGATAGGTTTAATTCAAATATATTTCTTAAGTCTTGCACATCTGCCTCCCCACTCATCCTCAACTCATCGCTCGAACATCATCAGCAACCTTCCCGAGATGCCGCCTGAACTTCTTGATCCCATCTGTCAGTATGACGTCTGCCATCAATTCCTGTGTTGGGCGCTAACTGTTCACCTCAGATTGGGAAACTCGTCAACACCCAAATGGCCAGCTCTTTTATTACTGCCTCGTCTGTCGAGATGGCCGCGAAAGACTCCAGAAAAATGCTAAGAAACACGAGGAATCCAAAGTACATCAAAACGCGCTGCTCGCCTTTACTCACGAAACGTCAACCTCCAATCTTCGCGGCTCTCTCACGCAGTCACAAGAAGACCAGGGTGCCACGCTCAGAGCTTTGAGCAACGACGCCCTTCGAGCTCTCCTCGCCTCGGGCACATCAAACCCCTCCCAACCTCTCTACCCGCCCACTTCTGGGTCCCATAATACTTATGGTGAACCCAACTTTCCCGATTCACTAGCAGGGTCTCACAGTCTCGGTGCCTCTCCACCCCGCATGAATTGGCTCGCATACGAAGCATTGGAAGACACTACAGCACAAATCTCGCCTTCCGACCAGCTGCACCAATCCATATTCCAGAAAACGCTCGACTTCTTGAATAACGGAAATCTCAGTGACTTTAGCGAGGAAGAGTGCCCAGATTCCCCAGACACCAGTAAGTCTACTTTCTTATATTTTTCACTGCGGCACCTTATCAAATATGCGCACTCATAGGTACAGATTCTGACGGAGATGAAGTCGAACACCCGATACTCGACGATGAACCTCGTAAGCGCGCGCGCTTCGATCGTCGGAATGCAGTGGCCTCAAGTGACGAGTGGTATCCGTGGGCGGACAGAATTGTAAGTTATCCCATTGTAGTCATCAGCGCTATACTGACAAGAAGCAGACATGTACTTTAGATATTCTCATGCATCTTCCACGTTCCGTCTTCTCTCGGAAACAGCTAGACTTATTTTTGTGGTTGCTGCGTGTTAATAAAGTTGATGATGTCCCCTCCGTGAAGTCTATGAATCTCCTCAATAAAATAATGCAAGAGCTTTGTGGCGTTGACACAATCACATATAAAGGCAAGCAAGGGCACATTTACCATGTCAATAATCTAGGTCAACTCCTGGCGCAGGTATATTTTTCCGCACTGGCGAGGCGAACATTTACTCACTTGAACATTAGGAGATGGCCAATCCACAAGTCGCACCCAACCTTTATTTTTATCCCGAGGATAGTGGCAAACGGGTTAGTGAGGCTCGACAAGCCGACCGCTGGCTCCACGAACTTCCGTCCGACGAGACGACGCCAATGATTCGCGTCAAGAAAACCGATTATTATATATTCGAGCCGACCATGCTCAACGACGGCTCGCTTTGTATCCCACACCGCTGGTTTAGTCGCGAAGGTCGATTTTTCGCGAAAGCTTGGCGGTTGGAAGCCCATCCGGCCACAGAAGACAACGTCGCTGGATGGATAGTTTATCAAGATAACACATTGGAAGTATGTGAGACCCAGCTTCTCAAGAATTTTCCTGACCTCGCTCGGGATTTCCGTGCCTACAACATCCCGGACCCTTCAGTCATTCATGGTATGTCTTTTTGCGAACCTAATGCTATTTTTTCTTATTTAACTTGAATTAGGTATCCGTTCGTCAAGCTCGGATCCTGAACTTCGGCGTTGGGATCTCACCAACCCAGTCCTAGGAAATCCATGGCGAGAACGTGCCAAAGGCCATCGCGTTCTGGCAATGCCTTTATCGATGTATTGCGATGATACCTCTGGCAACACGTCAAAGAAATGGAACGAACATAATAGTTTCTTGTTCACGCTCGCAGGTTTACCACTCAAAGAATCGGTGAAGGAATATAATGTTCATTATCTCTGCACGTCCAACACAGCCCCACCACTTGAAATGATGGACGGTGTTGTTGAACAAATTGAGTAGGTTACATTTCGCCTTTCTGCTGGTCAAGATCTAATGTCTTCGATCATAGGCAAGCTCAAAAAACGGGTATATGGGCATGGGATTGCGTACACAAAGAGCTCGTTATGGTCTTCCCAACCGTTCTGATGTTGCTTGGAGATAATCCGATGCACAGCGAGTTTGCATGCCATATTGGACTGCGCGGAAAATATTTCTGTCGTACATGCTGGGTCAAGGGTACTGATGCTCAAGATGCCGGGATGCTCACACTGCCCGACGATGACAATGACCATGAAGTGAGCCCGGCACCATCACGAGATGTCAGTCCAGTGCCTTCGGATGAGCAGAGTTCTGCTCCGCCTTCGCCAACTGTCTCCGTCCCACATGCTAAGAAAACCCGAGGAAAATATGTAGAAGATATGTCGGCAATGTTCAGTCGTATCAAAAGTTTCATTAAGGTATATCTATTTTCTCTGCTCATGTTGAATCGTATGTATTTAACACATTTCTCTAGCCTGCGAGACCGCGCAACAAAGACGAGACACTCAAGATTCTCGATGGTTATTTTCGAGAAGCCCATGATACTGGTGCAAAATCACGCCTCAAAACTGCTCGCACAAATACAGGCATCAAGGACACCATGCAAGAATTCTTTTTTGAACGTCTTTTCAATTCTTATAAATCCGCAAAAGGTGCAGCGAGACAAGAAGCACTCAACAAGGCCATTAGTGAGCTTCCGGCCGACATTAAAAGTCCTGTTTGGCGACTCAAAGGTAAAGTACCCTGGATCCATCATTCCATTTTAATTTGCGATGGAGAACCAGGATGCTCATATTGTAACAAACACAGGTTTGGATCCTCACCAAGATACCCCGGTGGAATTATTACACGTTGTTCTGCTTGGGTTTGTGAAATATTTTTGGCGGGATCTTATATCGAACCAAATCAAAAACGACGCATCGCAAAAGATCCTCTTGATTCAGCGTCTCAACAGCTTTGATGTCAAAGCACTTGGCCTTTCTCCTCTTGGTGGCGATACGCTCGTCAATTATGCGAACTCACTTACAGGCCGTGACTTTCGTGCAATCTCCCAAGTTGCGCCTTTCGTGATATATGACATGGTTGCTCCCGAGGTCTTTGATGCATGGCTGGCTCTCTCAAAACTGGTTCCTCTCGTGTATCAGCCCGTTATTGAAGACATAGACAAATTCATCGTAAGTTTCATCAATGTTACGCGAGATTTCTATACTGAAAATTACTTTAGGTGACACTCGAACATGAAATTCACTATTTTCTGCTCCAGACAGCACGCTGGACATGCGGATGGTTCAATAAAGCAAAATTCCACATCTTCCTCCATTTACCAAATCACATTCGTCGGTTTGGGCCTGCCGTACTCTTTGCGACAGAATCATTTGAGTCGTTTAATGCTGTCATCCGTGCAAAGAGTGTCCACAGTAATCGGCTTGCTCCTTCGCGTGACATTGCCCTTGCTTTTGCCCAGGGAAATCGAATTCGCCATCTTGTGAGTGGTGGTTATTTCCTGAAATCCAAGGAAGTCGATCCTGCTGGTTCCAAAGAGTCAGACTGGATTGCCGCGGGCCCAGGCCCAAAGAAACTCATCGCCGCCGACAACACGTTACAACATTATCTTGGTATCCCTATTGATACTGAAGTTTCAATGCCTGGTATAATGATTATCCCTTTCGACTTGCTGCAATTACTAATATCAATTTATTCTCTCTTTGTAGGACTATGCCGAAGAGACAAAACCCCACCACGACAATTCAATCAAACTCTGACAGGCCTAAAGCTACCCGAATTGACCAGAGACTCCCAAACCATACGCTACGTCACTAGTCATTCTGTTCATTTGCAGAACAATGATCTTTGTACATTAAATCAGTATGTTATCTTCACATGCCCCTCGTCGGTGCAACCAATTGTTGGTTGTGTTCGCGAAATTCTGCAACAGGTAGATTCACCGAACTACCATGAAGGAAAAGCTGATGGGGTGCTCCTTCAATTAGCCAACGTGCAGGACATCGCGACAAAGTTCCAGATGCCGCGGTTGGCTCTGCAGGAGCAGTGGGCATTTGTGGCCGTCTTTGTAAGTCACAGACCTTCATAAATATGTCCAGCATGCTAATTTAGGTGAAGGATATTTTGTGTACTGTGAATGCACCTCACAACTGCGAGCAACATGAGTGTTCAGCGAGTGGGTCTGAATTTATATTTCAGGAACGAGTGCGCACAGAGCATCGCCGACAAATCATTGAGCACAAGATCTGCCCAGACGATAGAATCCTCAATACTGCGAAAATGCGCGATGCAATACACGTCCAGAAGTTTCGAATTCCGTCAAGGGCTATCAGTGTTCAAGAAGAAGAAGAAATCATCATGGAAAGTGTTCGTAATGTTATTGATGCTCGCAAAATGTCAACAGCGGCTGCAGGATCAACTCGGGGTCGAGGGGTGGGGCTGACGAGGGGAATGGTTCGTGGACGAGGTGTACAAGGAAGTACGAGAGGCCGTGGTGCTTCCAGAATTGCACAGAGTAATAATGTCAGTACCACGAGAGCGCGAAGAAATTCGCAGCCCTCGTTTCCTGGAGAAGTGCTAATTAACTTCGATACGTGAATAAAAATTTTGATATAGACAATTTAATTGGAAGAAACATTATAGTTGTGTGCGTACAGGATATTCGGGGTAAGCTATACAATGATGTTGGAGTGTCTGCTCCAGCAAATGAATCCATTCCCGCTCCTGAGAAATCTCCCGACAGAGCATCGCATTGCGTGCCGTCAATGAATCGACTTGCGCCTCGAGAATAGTGCTGCGTGCACGTAGCTTCTTGATTTCATCATCCTTGCGGGGTAAATCCAGGTTACGGATCGCATTGGTCGTACAAAGGTCGATGATGTTGATCACTTGCTTGAGAAGATACTCGTCCGACTCAGGTGTCTGAAGCTCTTGGATGTTTGGATGCGTGGATGAACAGTCAGGATCTAAAACATTGAAGGGATTTGAGTTTAGTCTGTAGGGTTGTCTCGAAAATATTGGTCATACCTTTGGCCGAAGATTCTTCAAGTTGAGTTTCAAGCTCATCAGGCTCTTGTGAATAGCCCATGGTTTGAGAGTCTTCAAAATTGACAGACGTCTCAGAGCCAAAATGTAGTTCGGCCCACTGAGAATCCGTCGTCTGTGAGTCAAGTATGCCACCCGGCGCAAATAAGCTGTATATAAATTAGGCCCATAAATACATGTATAAAAGAGAATATATGCACCTTGGAATATCTATGTGGTTCCCTTTAGAACGTGTACGCAAGCTGGTTTTACGGCGTTTGGGACTCGATGGCGAATGAGCAACCAAAGTGCACTGAGTCGATTCAAACTCCGAAGCTGATGACATGAGGGTGTGGCGAGAGGCTCAATGTCTTGCCTCCCGCTGCCTTTATCCAAATTCGTGCCTCCATTCTTGGCTCCTGTTCCGCTGCTGGTCTCCACCGTGTCTGTTCCGCCCCAGCCATTTCCAGGTCCCCAGCCAATGATAATTCTGCAAACTGAATTGTTTATCAAGTTCAACAAAGCGCGATGACTGAAATAACGCGACGCGACGCGACGCGTTATTTACACCAGTTGCCCCCCCCAAGCAGATATAAAAGCGGCGAGCCCTCGCACAGAGTCCCCCCCCCAAGAGTACGTCTCTTATTTGTCACTTTTCCTCAGAAATCCATGGCTTCTACAAGCCTCTCGTTTGACCTCGATGTCACTCCAGGTCATATGGACAACTCAAACATCCTTCAACCTCAGCCCCATACACAGTCTACTCCACCTCCTGCCGTATCCTATACATCAGATCCTGTCATCGACCAGGGAATGATTTTCATCGACACACTTTCGAAGGAGTTTGAGCTGGGCCCCGCACATGTCTCGCATCTCCGAGCATTGTACCAGGTATGCATCTCTGCAGCGCTTTGGAAGACTGAAGTGGTGCTAATGTATGCTGTCTAGCTTGGTACTAACTTCGAAGGAAATCTGTCGAAGGCCGATTTATACACACGCATTTTCGCACTTGCCTGTCAGTTCAACACACAACGCCAAATCACCCTCGCTGTCCAATCAGTTACCGCGAACTCGTTTAGTGGCGCCGGAGGAGACTTCAAGAGGATTTTGGATGAGCTCTCCATCCGACTGGATACAAACTTCTCCCTGACCAGCGAGCAAACGGTATGTTCTTTCTCCTTGTCATATTACATGTTTTACTAATAAATTGTCCCTTGCGCAATAGTTAAGTGTTCGTCGCACCTGTCAGGAGTTGATTTATCAACCACGTCGTGTTTCTTTCAAGAACCTCTATTCTGAAGTGGATGTAAGTCACTGTAGTCTCTTTTTGACCCGAGGCGGCCTGTACTAACTCATGCCTCTATGGCAGAAACTTGTCCGAGAAAATCCGGCTGGTTACCGATTGGAGAATGTATTCACTATCCCCGCACGAGAAAGCAAATGGATGTCTGAGGTGAAAAGGATCGCATCGAGTGTACGCAATTCCTTTCGCCAAGACGTATGTCTTCATTACTTTTTATACCTTTCATGTAACTCATTTATTTTAACATTTATTAGCTTCGAAACAGTGTTATCGGCTCCAACCAAATGTCACTGGATAAGTTCACGGCAGAAGCATCGGAGAAGTACCATCACAGCAGCAAAGCGAGGAGTTCAGCCCAAGGTTACATGGTTCACAATGTAATTTTGGTTCGTAATTTCATATCTATACTTTATGCAAACATTATCTCATTTACTATTTTTCAGCGACGCTTCTGCATTGAACATCAAAGTCTCCTCGGAGTTGACACTCAAGACCTCGAAGACTCGGAGTCCAGTGTTGGATCCGATGATGTTGAAGCCCTCCCACCAGCAAAGCGCAGACATGTGTCAAAAGGTCGTATTGCCGAAGGTCAAGACTTTTGGTCAAAGGTGGATGATTGGTTCAAGGATGCCATGAAGACACGAGGTGACAACTTCACAAGCGATGCGTGGCGAAGGTACGTTTCATTCTTTATTGTATTGGAATGTGCAAAATTCTAATGACTTTCGAAGTTACATTGACGAGTCTATTCGGCTTGACAATGCTCACCATGATTCTTTTGTACAGGCTCGGGCTCAAGCAAGAAGGCCTAATAGAATGAGTACGACAGCACATGTGATGGCTTCGAGATCTCACCCACCCTCACCTTTACCCACTGAACACTGGACTTCATCTGGCCCTTCCTCTTCGTCGAGCTCCTCGGTGGCTTCTTCAAGGTCAGGATTTCTTGAAGGATTTCTGCAACCTTCGCAGCCAGGGGGCTTTGTTAATCAGTTCATGAGTTAAATAATTTGTCTTCAATCAACATCATTGATTTTCTGTTACCTTTATATGCTGGAGTGAGAAGCCATGAGAGAAATGGAATTTGCGGCCTGCTGTGGTGTTCCAGGGGAGCAATGCAGCGTGATTTGGTCATGTTTGGCAACACCTTCAGCAACTCGCACAAGTGGCAAATTTTGCCCTTCATCGCTCTCACCAACCCTCCGCTGACCTTTAATCCATCCACCTCCTGCTGTCCTTTGTTCTCTTTTCTGTAGTCTATATTCCACATTGCTGTGGCATGGATGTTGAATCCATGTAGGAGATCTGTGAGCACGGCTTGACGTGCATTCCCGGCTTGTGGGAACCATGTTGAATGGCACGGAAATTCCATCTTGTATCTTTTGTTTCGTTTATATTTCTCAGTGTCTCGACTCTCATCCAAGCTCAAGCTGAGTGTTCATCTCTTCCTTGACATTATAAACAAGAACTAATCATTGAATTCTAGGTTTTCCGAGCTCTTAATGCTCAATGCTCATGTTGAAGTTCAAGTTGGTCCATGCATGGGATGGTCGTTGGAAGGGAATCGTCTAGGTTCAAGGGGTCGGCATGGTGAGTGCTCGAGGTATGGCACCTTTATGAAGTAGATAGAATCTGTTAAATATACAACATTTCTACGTCTTCATCGTGTTCAGTGAGCTTGCTGGGTGCCTCGGAGCGTCTCGGGGCAGCCTTTTCTGAATAAGCCGATTTGGACCGAGGATGCCAGTGCTCGTGATTCCAGGCACCACAGGCATTCCCAAAGTGTATTATCTCCATCAAGCACATCACCACATGTGCCAGGTGCAAAATCCTTTGTGCTGAGGTTAAGTTCCACCGCGATAGACCCAGCTCAAGCAGCTTATTTTTAAGGCAGATACATTTCTTATTAAGTCTGGCTCATCTGCCTTAAAAATAAGCTGCTTGAGCTGGGTCTATCGCGGTGGAACTTAACCTCAGCACAAAGGATTTTGCACCTGGCACATGTGGTGATGTGCTTGATGGAGATAATACACTTTGGGAATGCCTGTGGTGCCTGGAATCACGAGCACTGGCATCCTCGGTCCAAATCGGCTTATTCAGAAAAGGCTGCCCCGAGACGCTCCGAGGCACCCAGCAAGCTCACTGAACACGATGAAGACGTAGAAATGTTGTATATTTAACAGATTCTATCTACTTCATAAAGGTGCCATACCTCGAGCACTCACCATGCCGACCCCTTGAACCTAGACGATTCCCTTCCAACGACCATCCCATGCATGGACCAACTTGAACTTCAACATGAGCATTGAGCATTAAGAGCTCGGAAAACCTAGAATTCAATGATTAGTTCTTGTTTATAATGTCAAGGAAGAGATGAACACTCAGCTTGAGCTTGGATGAGAGTCGAGACACTGAGAAATATAAACGAAACAAAAGATACAAGATGGAATTTCCGTGCCATTCAACATGGTTCCCACAAGCCGGGAATGCACGTCAAGCCGTGCTCACAGATCTCCTACATGGATTCAACATCCATGCCACAGCAATGTGGAATATAGACTACAGAAAAGAGAACAAAGGACAGCAGGAGGTGGATGGATTAAAGGTCAGCGGAGGGTTGGTGAGAGCGATGAAGGGCAAAATTTGCCACTTGTGCGAGTTGCTGAAGGTGTTGCCAAACATGACCAAATCACGCTGCATTGCTCCCCTGGAACACCACAGCAGGCCGCAAATTCCATTTCTCTCATGGCTTCTCACTCCAGCATATAAAGGTAACAGAAAATCAATGATGTTGATTGAAGACAAATTATTTAACTCATGAACTGATTAACAAAGCCCCTGGCTGCGAAGGTTGCAGAAATCCTTCAAGAAATCCTGACCTTGAAGAAGCCACCGAGGAGCTCGACGAAGAGGAAGGGCCAGATGAAGTCCAGTGTTCAGTGGGTAAAGGTGAGGGTGGGTGAGATCTCGAAGCCATCACATGTGCTGTCGTACTCATTCTATTAGGCCTTCTTGCTTGAGCCCGAGCCTGTACAAAAGAATCATGGTGAGCATTGTCAAGCCGAATAGACTCGTCAATGTAACTTCGAAAGTCATTAGAATTTTGCACATTCCAATACAATAAAGAATGAAACGTACCTTCGCCACGCATCGCTTGTGAAGTTGTCACCTCGTGTCTTCATGGCATCCTTGAACCAATCATCCACCTTTGACCAAAAGTCTTGACCTTCGGCAATACGACCTTTTGACACATGTCTGCGCTTTGCTGGTGGAGGGCTTCAACATCATCGGATCCAACACTGGACTCCGAGTCTTCGAGGTCTTGAGTGTCAACTCCGAGGAGACTTTGATGTTCAATGCAGAAGCGTCGCTGAAAAATAGTAAATGAGATAATGTTTGCATAAAGTATAGATATGAAATTACGAACCAAAATTACATTGTGAACCATGTAACCTTGGGCTGAACTCCTCGCTTTGCTGCTGTGATGGTACTTCTCCGATGCTTCTGCCGTGAACTTATCCAGTGACATTTGGTTGGAGCCGATAACACTGTTTCGAAGCTAATAAATGTTAAAATAAATGAGTTACATGAAAGGTATAAAAAGTAATGAAGACATACGTCTTGGCGAAAGGAATTGCGTACACTCGATGCGATCCTTTTCACCTCAGACATCCATTTGCTTTCTCGTGCGGGGATAGTGAATACATTCTCCAATCGGTAACCAGCCGGATTTTCTCGGACAAGTTTCTGCCATAGAGGCATGAGTTAGTACAGGCCGCCTCGGGTCAAAAAGAGACTACAGTGACTTACATCCACTTCAGAATAGAGGTTCTTGAAAGAAACACGACGTGGTTGATAAATCAACTCCTGACAGGTGCGACGAACACTTAACTATTGCGCAAGGGACAATTTATTAGTAAAACATGTAATATGACAAGGAGAAAGAACATACCGTTTGCTCGCTGGTCAGGGAGAAGTTTGTATCCAGTCGGATGGAGAGCTCATCCAAAATCCTCTTGAAGTCTCCTCCGGCGCCACTAAACGAGTTCGCGGTAACTGATTGGACAGCGAGGGTGATTTGGCGTTGTGTGTTGAACTGACAGGCAAGTGCGAAAATGCGTGTGTATAAATCGGCCTTCGACAGATTTCCTTCGAAGTTAGTACCAAGCTAGACAGCATACATTAGCACCACTTCAGTCTTCCAAAGCGCTGCAGAGATGCATACCTGGTACAATGCTCGGAGATGCGAGACATGTGCGGGGCCCAGCTCAAACTCCTTCGAAAGTGTGTCGATGAAAATCATTCCCTGGTCGATGACAGGATCTGATGTATAGGATACGGCAGGAGGTGGAGTAGACTGTGTATGGGGCTGAGGTTGAAGGATGTTTGAGTTGTCCATATGACCTGGAGTGACATCGAGGTCAAACGAGAGGCTTGTAGAAGCCATGGATTTCTGAGGAAAAGTGACAAATAAGAGACGTACTCTTGGGGGGGGGACTCTGTGCGAGGGCTCGCCGCTTTTATATCTGCTTGGGGGGGGCAACTGGTGTAAATAACGCGTCGCGTCGCGTCGCGTTATTTCAGTCATCGCGCTTTGTTGAACTTGATAAACAATTCAGTTTGCAGAATTATCATTGGCTGGGGACCTGGAAATGGCTGGGGCGGAACAGACACGGTGGAGACCAGCAGCGGAACAGGAGCCAAGAATGGAGGCACGAATTTGGATAAAGGCAGCGGGAGGCAAGACATTGAGCCTCTCGCCACACCCTCATGTCATCAGCTTCGGAGTTTGAATCGACTCAGTGCACTTTGGTTGCTCATTCGCCATCGAGTCCCAAACGCCGTAAAACCAGCTTGCGTACACGTTCTAAAGGGAACCACATAGATATTCCAAGGTGCATATATTCTCTTTTATACATGTATTTATGGGCCTAATTTATATACAGCTTATTTGCGCCGGGTGGCATACTTGACTCACAGACGACGGATTCTCAGTGGGCCGAACTACATTTTGGCTCTGAGACGTCTGTCAATTTTGAAGACTCTCAAACCATGGGCTATTCACAAGAGCCTGATGAGCTTGAAACTCAACTTGAAGAATCTTCGGCCAAAGGTATGACCAATATTTTCGAGACAACCCTACAGACTAAACTCAAATCCCTTCAATGTTTTAGATCCTGACTGTTCATCCACGCATCCAAACATCCAAGAGCTTCAGACACCTGAGTCGGACGAGTATCTTCTCAAGCAAGTGATCAACATCATCGACCTTTGTACGACCAATGCGATCCGTAACCTGGATTTACCCCGCAAGGATGATGAAATCAAGAAGCTACGTGCACGCAGCACTATTCTCGAGGCGCAAGTCGATTCATTGACGGCACGCAATGCGATGCTCTGTCGGGAGATTTCTCAGGAGCGGGAATGGATTCATTTGCTGGAGCAGACACTCCAACATCATTGTATAGCTTACCCCGAATATCCTGTACGCACACAACTATAATGTTTCTTCCAATTAAATTGTCTATATCAAAATTTTTATTCACGTATCGAAGTTAATTAGCACTTCTCCAGGAAACGAGGGCTGCGAATTTCTTCGCGCTCTCGTGGTACTGACATTATTACTCTGTGCAATTCTGGAAGCACCACGGCCTCTCGTACTTCCTTGTACACCTCGTCCACGAACCATTCCCCTCGTCAGCCCCACCCCTCGACCCCGAGTTGATCCTGCAGCCGCTGTTGACATTTTGCGAGCATCAATAACATTACGAACACTTTCCATGATGATTTCTTCTTCTTCTTGAACACTGATAGCCCTTGACGGAATTCGAAACTTCTGGACGTGTATTGCATCGCGCATTTTCGCAGTATTGAGGATTCTATCGTCTGGGCAGATCTTGTGCTCAATGATTTGTCGGCGATGCTCTGTGCGCACTCGTTCCTGAAATATAAATTCAGACCCACTCGCTGAACACTCATGTTGCTCGCAGTTGTGAGGTGCATTCACAGTACACAAAATATCCTTCACCTAAATTAGCATGCTGGACATATTTATGAAGGTCTGTGACTTACAAAGACGGCCACAAATGCCCACTGCTCCTGCAGAGCCAACCGCGGCATCTGGAACTTTGTCGCGATGTCCTGCACGTTGGCTAATTGAAGGAGCACCCCATCAGCTTTTCCTTCATGGTAGTTCGGTGAATCTACCTGTTGCAGAATTTCGCGAACACAACCAACAATTGGTTGCACCGACGAGGGGCATGTGAAGATAACATACTGATTTAATGTACAAAGATCATTGTTCTGCAAATGAACAGAATGACTAGTGACGTAGCGTATGGTTTGGGAGTCTCTGGTCAATTCGGGTAGCTTTAGGCCTGTCAGAGTTTGATTGAATTGTCGTGGTGGGGTTTTGTCTCTTCGGCATAGTCCTACAAAGAGAGAATAAATTGATATTAGTAATTGCAGCAAGTCGAAAGGGATAATCATTATACCAGGCATTGAAACTTCAGTATCAATAGGGATACCAAGATAATGTTGTAACGTGTTGTCGGCGGCGATGAGTTTCTTTGGGCCTGGGCCCGCGGCAATCCAGTCTGACTCTTTGGAACCAGCAGGATCGACTTCCTTGGATTTCAGGAAATAACCACCACTCACAAGATGGCGAATTCGATTTCCCTGGGCAAAAGCAAGGGCAATGTCACGCGAAGGAGCAAGCCGATTACTGTGGACACTCTTTGCACGGATGACAGCATTAAACGACTCAAATGATTCTGTCGCAAAGAGTACGGCAGGCCCAAACCGACGAATGTGATTTGGTAAATGGAGGAAGATGTGGAATTTTGCTTTATTGAACCATCCGCATGTCCAGCGTGCTGTCTGGAGCAGAAAATAGTGAATTTCATGTTCGAGTGTCACCTAAAGTAATTTTCAGTATAGAAATCTCGCGTAACATTGATGAAACTTACGATGAATTTGTCTATGTCTTCAATAACGGGCTGATACACGAGAGGAACCAGTTTTGAGAGAGCCAGCCATGCATCAAAGACCTCGGGAGCAACCATGTCATATATCACGAAAGGCGCAACTTGGGAGATTGCACGAAAGTCACGGCCTGTAAGTGAGTTCGCATAATTGACGAGCGTATCGCCACCAAGAGGAGAAAGGCCAAGTGCTTTGACATCAAAGCTGTTGAGACGCTGAATCAAGAGGATCTTTTGCGATGCGTCGTTTTTGATTTGGTTCGATATAAGATCCCGCCAAAAATATTTCACAAACCCAAGCAGAACAACGTGTAATAATTCCACCGGGGTATCTTGGTGAGGATCCAAACCTGTGTTTGTTACAATATGAGCATCCTGGTTCTCCATCGCAAATTAAAATGGAATGATGGATCCAGGGTACTTTACCTTTGAGTCGCCAAACAGGACTTTTAATGTCGGCCGGAAGCTCACTAATGGCCTTGTTGAGTGCTTCTTGTCTCGCTGCACCTTTTGCGGATTTATAAGAATTGAAAAGACGTTCAAAAAAGAATTCTTGCATGGTGTCCTTGATGCCTGTATTTGTGCGAGCAGTTTTGAGGCGTGATTTTGCACCAGTATCATGGGCTTCTCGAAAATAACCATCGAGAATCTTGAGTGTCTCGTCTTTGTTGCGCGGTCTCGCAGGCTAGAGAAATGTGTTAAATACATACGATTCAACATGAGCAGAGAAAATAGATATACCTTAATGAAACTTTTGATACGACTGAACATTGCCGACATATCTTCTACATATTTTCCTCGGGTTTTCTTAGCATGTGGGACGGAGACAGTTGGCGAAGGCGGAGCAGAACTCTGCTCATCCGAAGGCACTGGACTGACATCTCGTGATGGTGCCGGGCTCACTTCATGGTCATTGTCATCGTCGGGCAGTGTGAGCATCCCGGCATCTTGAGCATCAGTACCCTTGACCCAGCATGTACGACAGAAATATTTTCCGCGCAGTCCAATATGGCATGCAAACTCGCTGTGCATCGGATTATCTCCAAGCAACATCAGAACGGTTGGGAAGACCATAACGAGCTCTTTGTGTACGCAATCCCATGCCCATATACCCGTTTTTTGAGCTTGCCTATGATCGAAGACATTAGATCTTGACCAGCAGAAAGGCGAAATGTAACCTACTCAATTTGTTCAACAACACCGTCCATCATTTCAAGTGGTGGGGCTGTGTTGGACGTGCAGAGATAATGAACATTATATTCCTTCACCGATTCTTTGAGTGGTAAACCTGCGAGCGTGAACAAGAAACTATTATGTTCGTTCCATTTCTTTGACGTGTTGCCAGAGGTATCATCGCAATACATCGATAAAGGCATTGCCAGAACGCGATGGCCTTTGGCACGTTCTCGCCATGGATTTCCTAGGACTGGGTTGGTGAGATCCCAACGCCGAAGTTCAGGATCCGAGCTTGACGAACGGATACCTAATTCAAGTTAAATAAGAAAAAATAGCATTAGGTTCGCAAAAAGACATACCATGAATGACTGAAGGGTCCGGGATGTTGTAGGCACGGAAATCCCGAGCGAGGTCAGGAAAATTCTTGAGAAGCTGGGTCTCACATACTTCCAATGTGTTATCTTGATAAACTATCCATCCAGCGACGTTGTCTTCTGTGGCCGGATGGGCTTCCAACCGCCAAGCTTTCGCGAAAAATCGACCTTCGCGACTAAACCAGCGGTGTGGGATACAAAGCGAGCCGTCGTTGAGCATGGTCGGCTCGAATATATAATAATCGGTTTTCTTGACGCGAATCATTGGCGTCGTCTCGTCGGACGGAAGTTCGTGGAGCCAGCGGTCGGCTTGTCGAGCCTCACTAACCCGTTTGCCACTATCCTCGGGATAAAAATAAAGGTTGGGTGCGACTTGTGGATTGGCCATCTCCTAATGTTCAAGTGAGTAAATGTTCGCCTCGCCAGTGCGGAAAAATATACCTGCGCCAGGAGTTGACCTAGATTATTGACATGGTAAATGTGCCCTTGCTTGCCTTTATATGTGATTGTGTCAACGCCACAAAGCTCTTGCATTATTTTATTGAGGAGATTCATAGACTTCACGGAGGGGACATCATCAACTTTATTAACACGCAGCAACCACAAAAATAAGTCTAGCTGTTTCCGAGAGAAGACGGAACGTGGAAGATGCATGAGAATATCTAAAGTACATGTCTGCTTCTTGTCAGTATAGCGCTGATGACTACAATGGGATAACTTACAATTCTGTCCGCCCACGGATACCACTCGTCACTTGAGGCCACTGCATTCCGACGATCGAAGCGCGCGCGCTTACGAGGTTCATCGTCGAGTATCGGGTGTTCGACTTCATCTCCGTCAGAATCTGTACCTATGAGTGCGCATATTTGATAAGGTGCCGCAGTGAAAAATATAAGAAAGTAGACTTACTGGTGTCTGGGGAATCTGGGCACTCTTCCTCGCTAAAGTCACTGAGATTTCCGTTATTCAAGAAGTCGAGCGTTTTCTGGAATATGGATTGGTGCAGCTGGTCGGAAGGCGAGATTTGTGCTGTAGTGTCTTCCAATGCTTCGTATGCGAGCCAATTCATGCGGGGTGGAGAGGCACCGAGACTGTGAGACCCTGCTAGTGAATCGGGAAAGTTGGGTTCACCATAAGTATTATGGGACCCAGAAGTGGGCGGGTAGAGAGGTTGGGAGGGGTTTGATGTGCCCGAGGCGAGGAGAGCTCGAAGGGCGTCGTTGCTCAAAGCTCTGAGCGTGGCACCCTGGTCTTCTTGTGACTGCGTGAGAGAGCCGCGAAGATTGGAGGTTGACGTTTCGTGAGTAAAGGCGAGCAGCGCGTTTTGATGTACTTTGGATTCCTCGTGTTTCTTAGCATTTTTCTGGAGTCTTTCGCGGCCATCTCGACAGACGAGGCAGTAATAAAAGAGCTGGCCATTTGGGTGTTGACGAGTTTCCCAATCTGAGGTGAACAGTTAGCGCCCAACACAGGAATTGATGGCAGACGTCATACTGACAGATGGGATCAAGAAGTTCAGGCGGCATCTCGGGAAGGTTGCTGATGATGTTCGAGCGATGAGTTGAGGATGAGTGGGGAGGCAGATGTGCAAGACTTAAGAAATATATTTGAATTAAACCTATCTACCAAAAAATTTGTATCAGACTTGAGCCTGGGCTCAAGTCTGACTCTATGATCGTGACTCAAGAATAACTCCGCCCCGGGTTAAGTATGGCTCAAATTTCAAACTCATACGAGGCGGAGTTGGGCCCACTCATATCTGCCCTATCTGAACGTCCGGCTGTGTAATCAAGCCTAAAACGATACCGCCTAAATCAGGCAAGTCGTTCGTTCGCGGCTTGCCTGGAACGGCCATTGCAGTCAATTTGGCATTTCACTTTCTTCGACGTGTTTCTTTCTCCAACCAAAGCGTTGACGGAGCATCGAATCTCGAGACCATTCAACATGGCTGCTGCCAGTAATGCGAACACTCCTGCGCAGCCAATCGTTATTCCACCTCCAACGGCTGAGGAAGAAGGTACATTTGCCGTTATCCCCATGTTTCACCTACTTATCCCATTACCTTCTATAAAGACCAGATTACTCTTGCAAGGATTACGATAGATGAGCGGCCTTTACGCCGTATAATCAAGAGATTTCACAACTACACCTCACTTTCGCATACGCCCATCGTCCCCGTGCTCCCAGGCAACGTTCCGACCCCAGCATCCATAGAAGATGCAAGAGAAGGGTTTTTGGTTGAATTGGCGCAATTTCAACTGCTGATGAAAAAGAGTGCCATGATATGCGAGGCGGAGGCTCGACAAGTTGAAGAGTATCAACGAGAACGTCAAGCTCTTGGTGCGTTCACAATTATATCCTCTATTCTTGAAGTACATGCTTATACCCCCAAAAGACGAAGAGCATGGAACTCTCAAATTGCAAATTGAAGAGCTTAAAGTTGCATTGGAACATGCACAAATGTTGCGCCGCAGAAAAATTGAGTATGACGCTGTTGCTGAGAAGGTCAATACTCTGCCCAGTAGAGAGGAGCTCGAGACGTGAGTTTCTTGATAGTCGTAATTCCAAGTTATCATCTCTCATTCTTCCTTTTTTAGCTCAATAACGTCGTTGGAAAATGACATGGCGGCCATTCGAGCAGAACATGATACCCAGAACCGTACGATACAAGGACACAAATCCGCACTCGATACCATCATCTCCGACCTTAGCTCTTTACGATTCATGGGGAAAGAACCTGAGACAACACCAACCCCATCCAATCCCCAATCCCTCAGAGCAACACCTGCGCCTGAACCTGATGTAGAGAGTAGTCTCACTTCTTTCAGCGCTGAAGAGGTAGAGGAGGACAAGGACGACGGTTTGTTGCCGGAAACAGTGTCAGAAAGCCAGACAGTCATGAGCGAAGGCATGATCGAGGAGGAAGATGATATCGAAATGGGTGAAGTAGAAGAAGATCCACGAGACAAGAACAAAAAGAAATCTCAACGCGAGGAGGAAATGGAAGAAGGGGAAGCAACTGATGCCAGCAGCGAACTTTCTGAACCTCCAGACGATTAATGCCGCTATATATTTCTTTTTTGTGCAGCATATTTTTATTTCTCATTCAAATTTATGTCTACAGTCATTAAGTCAGTCGCACAAACGACGTCATGTCCAAATTCAGATGCCGCCAACTGTCCTATCGTATTCATGATTTTTCTGGCTTCTTCAGAATCATCTCCTGGATAGCGTGCTGAAAAGTGATTGAGAATTAGCTGTTTTGCACCAATACGCTTTCCAAATGACCCGGCCATCTGGGGAGTGGAATGTCCTCTCGACATAGCTCTTTCTTGCACCGTTTCATAGGTATCTGTGGCTTTTGTCGCTGGATCAATCCCTGGAAGATGTGCATTCGTAGCTTCGTGGATCAACAGATCAGCATCCTGAGCGAGAGCAGATATTGGTGACGGATCGTATGTATCGCCCAGAATCGCAATTTTTCGTCCGTTCCGACGCGGAGGCCCTTGGAGTCGTGTTCCATCATTGAGAAGGACAGATTCCCCTTGTTGTAATTGACGCATAACTGTCATAGGTGTACCAGTGCGCTTGAGTTCGGGAATATATTTCGATGGGTCAATCTTGCCAGCAACTGGTGCTTCTGTAACGACATATCCGACACAGGGCACTGTGTGATGGATCGGGGCTGCAGAGACACCGACGGCACTGTCTTTGTATATGTCCTTCCAGCAACCATCGACTTGTTCTATGTTACGGCCAAAGGGACACTCTGATAATGAGGGAGCCAGTGTCGTGACATCGCCAGAAGCAGGATCGGAAGGAAAGCGTAACTCGTGAACAACATACGATGAGCCGAGGTTGGTGTGAGTATATGCAAGGCTATTGCGAACGTATGCTCGTGTTCCCAATGGGCCGTAAATCTCAAGAGTCTGTATGTTACACACGAGTCAGATAAAGAGTAGATCAAGCTTCTGAGACGGACCGCTACTGTGGTGTCGACATTGAGTCGTGGATCCGCTCCATCCTCCGTTACACCACCGGCACCATTCAGCAAACTGGCCATTAAGGCTGTAAGACCGAATATATGGTCTCCTTTAAACCCAACAACTGGTTGATAATTACCATCGAAAAGGATTGAGAAGTTACGCACCATGAGTATGAGTAATAAAGATTTTCTCTATTTTGCCCATCTTGACTGTGCTTTTCTGCAGCCGGTGTTGAGTTGCTTCTCCACAATCGAAAAGCCATACATCTTTGCCAAGACGCAGAGCAAGGGCCGAATGGTTTCTAGTTGTGGATGGTTGGGCAGACGCTGTACCCAAAAACGTGACGTTAAGTGAACTGAAGGAAGTGCGTTCAGAAGACATAGAGCGACGGCAATCTAGGAAGTGAGCAAGTTTGAACAGAGTTGCTGGTCTGCGAAAAAACATGTCGCTTTTGGTCATCTACCAGCTGGCTGCTGTCGCCAGCGGCCAAATAATACCGAATTAGGCTTTAGCTCAGACCAATCGTTTGGTGTGAATTGTAAAAGAAATAACGTTTTGTTGTAGATCGAGGCCACTGTCGGTAGCTGGAATCGAACCAGCGGCTCTTCGGGCATGCTTTACCACAACGAAGTGATTTAACCCCTAATCGATACCGACGATAACGATTGTTGCAATCCAAGATCCTCGTGCATTTTAGCTCGTTGCCCAACGCAATTCCAAAATAAACTGGGGGTCCCATTGCCACTAGTATGTGTATGCCAATGTTGGTAAAATTTATCCATAGGAAATACGCTACACAATTTACTCCGGCTAACATCATTGTTCAGTCATACGTAACAGACCACACCTATTCTGTTTGGCCCGAGGCTGATGCTGCAGACCATCATTTATATATGAAGGCAGCTTGGTGCCTCTCGCATTGAATAAGTTCGAATAAGAAAATATCATTTTAAGGGGTAGTACGGGTAGGAGAAGATGTGAGTCCTGGCCTTGGAATAGATGGCATAAACGAGCGCCTAAAAGGAGTTGACGTCAGAACACAAACACAACTGAGTAAAACAGTAGAGATATAAGAAATTACCTATTCAAAACCAGTCCTTTCAATGCTCTGATTTCCCGTCGTAATTCCTCTTCGACAGTGCTCTGACCATTGCCGTTAGGAAGAATCCCTGCAACGGATGGAGATCGATAAGGCAAGTAAACCTGAGTACTGAGATAACCTGTAAAGTCAGACATTGACTGAAGAGTATGCTGGAAGGGACTCTTTCGGGATTTGACATCTTTTGGAAGTGTAGACAATAACGCATCTAGAGATTTTACTAGTGGTGGGGAAGAGACGGACGTCGGTGGAATGTATTCCCATCGAGTCGCTGGAGCAGCTGTTTCCGATGCGGCGTCAGAGGACGAGGATGGGATTCTATTAAATAGAGGGCAGATGGATAGGGTGTCCCATATTTGTTGCTAGAATTTGATTAGTACCACAAAGTCAGGTTGGAATGAAACTGTGTCGTTCATACCTCAAAATCTAATCCTTCTTCGCTGAGAAGCCATGTAATTTGTCCCTCTAAGAATCTGAATAATTCTTCCGTAGTCGGTTTACCTCCTAGTTCCTTGATTCCACAGCGTAGGAGGGAAATCACTGGCAATTTTGAGAAGTCTGGTTCTTTCTCTCCGTCACCAAAAGCGTTAACAATTTCTGCAACAGATGTACAGCCAGAAAACTGCTTGGGTTCGCTGAATGGTTCTGAATGCGGAAGACCGGAAAATGCTTCCGATTGCGACTCCTTCAAGGCCGCGAGAGAGGTGGTTAACTGTCTCATTAACATGAGTTGATGTGACCTTAATGAATGCCTCGCGAGCCATGTTTGGGCAATCCTGGGAAATAAAAAGCGCTATTTCTCGTCCTTCAGCTAAAGACAAGTGCACGACAAATGTATACCCACCCGATATAGAAGCAAAAGGACCATGGAGCCTCCGGCAATCCATGTGAAAAGGCGCGTCAAACCAAGAAGCACAACTGGTAAATTGGATGGCGGCGGTCGTGGATAAGTTCTTGGGGGAATTTGAGGAGGAGGGTTGGGCTAGGAGATAAAACATTCACTATCCCGTAGCAAGGAACTGATATAAGCACGAACCAAATTCTGCAAAAGACTGTCGATTTCAAACTCGTTGAGTCCTTTCTCCCGTAGAAAAGCGCGTTTAGCTGGAACGTCTTGGTGTACTACTTGAGGAGATTGAAGGAAAGAGCGCGCTTTTTCGAGTAGGTCAGTCCTATTCGTCGGTTCAGTTGAAACCTGAGCGGCTGTGGGTTCGGATATTGGTTGGCTTTGATTATCAGAGGTCTGGCCATGGGATGAAGATGCTGGTTCTGAGCTGGCAGAAGAAGAAGAGGTCTCCTTAGATGCTGAATGCTGCGATGAAGGCTCTGCTTCTTTTGGATCTGGCATGGTGAAGAACAAGTAGATGCTAGAAAGCGCTAAGCACATGTCATTCAAAACATGGAGTCCCGAGTGCCGGGTATCCGCCGGGCCGGAGACCATCACAGGGGCGTCAGCAATTGCAGTGAGGCCTTTCATGTCTTTTCAAGTTCGTTCAACTCTACCACGGCTGCAATCTCTGGGAAAACATGGCAGCCAGTTTACTAGGAAATTTTCTCCTCTATAAAGACGATACGTTTGCTTTCCGCCGACCATGATACTGTCTTTCTTCTCCCAGGCGCTTATTGTGGCTCTCTGCGGTGGCAATCTGGTTCGCGCACAACTACATCCCGAACTTCCAGCACAGTACCGACCGCTCCCACTACTGCGTCAGCGTGCTTCTATTCAAGATAATTGGACTGTCTCTAGAATTGCTAATATCCCTTCACTCCTGCGAAAGTATCACGCACAGGCCTGGCTGGTGCGTTAAATTTTCTTGGTAGCTAATTACTTTAATTTACCCGACTTATCGTATTCAACTAAAATAGCTTTGTCAACGAGAGCACGCAGAGGATACCATCTGGTGGTCCGTCAAGAATGCCACAGACTTTGATGCCCACAGGCGTACTGTATTGCTCTTTCATGGAAACCAACTTTCATTGGCCGGGGCACCAAATCCGCTCAAATGGATCGACAACACAGGCCAGGTCTGGCCAGAATTATTGTCATCACTTAGCAAGTTAAACCCCGATCGTATTGTTCTCAACGTAGATGAAGACATCGCATTTGCGGGAGGCCTTCATGTAGGAGAACTTGCTGTGCTCCAACGCGAACTAGGAGACCATTGGATGCAGAGGACGGCTAATGAACCTATGCTTGCTATTGAGTTCATAGCCACAAAACTCCCAGAACAAATGGAGTATTATCGACAAGTGCAAGAAATGGTATGGGCTATGCTCGAAGAAGGTTTCTCTCACAGAGTCGTTCAACCTGGCGAAACTAGCACTCAGGTAACGTCAATTTTGCAAATTGTATTTGTCCATTGATATGCTCATCAAACAAAGGATCTAACTTGGTGGTTCCGCGAAAAAATGCAGATCCTCAACGTGACTACATGGAACCAGCCTAGAATTTCAGTTGTCACCGAGGACACATACCCCGGCTGGCAAGGAAGCGAAGATATTATCCAGGAAGGAGACGTTCTTCACATCGATTTCGGCATAACTGCCATGCATTTGAACACAGATACGCAACACTTGGCATATGTTCTCAGAACAAGTGGTGAAGAAGCGGAGACCGATGCCCCAGCTAGTCTGAAAGAGGGCTTGAGGAAGAGCAATCGGATGCAGGACATCGTTCTGGACAATATGAAGCCTGGGCTTACTGGCAACACTGTTCTCCGCCGAAGTCTAGACCAAATGGAAGCGGAGGGAATTCAAGGGCAGATATACTGTCATCCCATTGGTGACTGGGGTCATGACGCCGGGACCGTAATGGGTACGTTCCATTCATCATTCCTATGCGGCCAACTTTGAGAGCCACAACTGATTCGATGCATCAGGATTCGTCAATCTGCCTAAATACGTGCCAGTGTTGGGAGAGCTTCCAATCCTTTCCAAGACATATTATAGCATAGAGTTATATGCTTACCATTTCGTTCCTGAGCGCAATGTCACACTCAGATTCCTTCAGGAAGAAAACGTCGCATGGTCGGAGAAATCGCAGCGCTGGGAGTTTGTCTATGGGAGACAAGAGAAGTTCCATCTCATTGATAGCAGGAGGTCAACCATAAATTTCTCTGATCAAACGCAATTGTAGCCAATAATTCGAGTTGATGAAATATGTATTTGTGATAGAAAGGGATGTCCATATTCAACGTGAAGACTGGAATCAAGAGCATAAGCAGATCGTTCGTTCAGAACATATTCGCAAGCTTGCTTGCGGCTTCTCGTGGATCGAGCCTTGGCCTTGTAGGTTGTACACGCATCGAGGCAGACATCTGATGGGCCTAATGTTACCAAGGGGTCGGTCTCTTGAGGTCGAGAAGGTTGCTGTGGAAAACCGCGCGAGCTTGAATCAGTTAGAGGAGAAGCAACTGGGTATGAATCACTTCGCAAAGGATCAAAAGGGGCGTTGGGGGCGTTGGGAGTAGTTTCAACGATATTGGATACGGAGGATGAGAAAGAGAGAGGAGATGGCCGTGGACCTGAAGTAGTTTTAGTCACGAACATTGATTTTGTACCGTCGACAAATCGGCCACCAAGAGGAGGTTCATCTGCAGCTGGCTTCGGGGCACGTGGGTTGACTGAAACCTGGGGAGGACGGTCCTGCACCAGGCGATTGAGAACGCAAAGGTTGCTTTGCGAACTGGGTTGCAAATTGTGGAGTGACAGGAGATATCGGGGCTTGAACGGGGGTAAATGGTCGGGCAGATGCAGCAGATAGAGGATCTTGTCTTCCAATAGGAGTTTGGGGGAACGGAGAAGGCGGCGGGCTCTGGTTGGGAGAATTGCTGTATGCATGCCCTGGCAGTCTGTGAGGGATGAACCCGTTCTGCGATGGTATGCCAGCTGTATGAGGAGGTTGGAATGATGATTGGGTTTGCGGAGGTCTATGAAAGCCATTGGACAAAGGTGCTGAGGGCGCTGGATCAGGATGGGAGCGATCGGAATAATCCTCCAGAGGAGGCACGATCGAAGGTTTGGGCACACCATTGACAGGTGGAACGACTTTCTTTGCCGCATTGCTGACGTCGACTCTAAGAGCTTCCAGCTCGCGCAACAGCTGCCGTTCGTAAAGGATAGTGGAACGAGCATGTTCAATTAGCGCGGTGGTAATATCGTCGTTGGCATATTGATTATGCGTTTGCAAAGCGCGATGCAGATTCTGGGAGATACCCTCGGCACGTTTAGCAAGTATTTGTTCGTAGCGATTTGCCTAGTGAAAACAAAATATTTTTGAGTTAGACGGAATTGAAGATCAATCAACCAT
This sequence comes from Pholiota molesta, assembly GCA_014925825.1. Classification (NCBI taxonomy): domain Eukaryota; kingdom Fungi; phylum Basidiomycota; class Agaricomycetes; order Agaricales; family Strophariaceae; genus Pholiota; species Pholiota molesta. Next base: position 32,830 of record JACGCK010000324.1, read on the forward strand.
ATAAAACTAGCCTCTTCGATCTCTTCCAGTGCTTCATCAACCCGATCCGGTCGTATATTTGAACTTGCCTTTAGACGCTCAATCTGGCGACGCTTCGAAATTGTGGTCTTCACTGCGCTTTGGTATTCTTCTAATACACCTGTCCGCATTTGTAAAGTTTCCTTGGCCGAACGTGCATTCATTCCTTGATAACCAAGGGAATCTCCAAGAATGACACATTCACTTATCGCCTGTGCATGATCAATGTCAGCGACACTATGCCAAGTTCGTCCAAGTTTCCTCAAAGCATTTCCAAGTGGCGGGTGAGCTTCGGTAGTGGCAACATTTACGAGCTTGTTTCCCATCTCCGAATGTGCGGATACAAGAGCTGTTTTGAGGTTATTGCTTTGAGTCATACATGAACAACAAGGCCACTGACCTTTGCGAGTGACAGCCAATTTATCCACAGCTTTCGCCGTTTCGAAAAATTGACCTTCCAGTTTTGTTAACTCAAATCTGGCACGTTGGAGCTCTTCGTCCTCGTCTGGAACGCCACGGCGAATGATGCCAAACCCTGATGAAGTCTTTTTTCTTGGCCTGGGTGTTGGTGTGTAGCCAAAATCGCTCTCAATGAAGGAGCGTAGATCTTCATCGTGGAGCAGGATTGGATCCTCGCATACGCGTGTGATCCATCGCTGCAACATGATCTTTACCAGTCTGTCGTCTTCTTCATCTGTTGGAGCCGAAGTCTGTGCAAGAGGCAAGGCGGGTACAATCGTCTGCGGGTTATTGGATACAATGGCCTCGTAGAATTGCTGGAACTCCAAGTATGAACGCGACACATTTCGATATGTCGTACCATTGAAGTTGGAAAGGTTTGTCTAAAATAAACGAACTTGAGTAAACCAATCATATTACCTCCAAAAGCCAAAACAATGGACAAAACAGACCTGCGCGTCGAGCTTGATCAGAATATCCCGTCTGTTCCTGTCAATCCCATTGATTCGTACTCGAAGATATGGCTCCGGCTTCTCATATTTGGCGCCATTTGAACCGACAGTCTCTCTAGGAGAAATGAGGCCTGCTTGGGGCTCCCCATATATCTGTGGCTCTCTCCCATAGAGGCCAGGAGCAGGACCTTTGTCCGGTGTCGGAGGTGCGGGCGATGCGCGGCGCAAATTTGGGACGGGTGAGCCAACAGAATGGGGTGTTGTAGGCCATGGAGGCGTATTGGCATCGTCTGTGCCTCCAAATACAGAAGCTGTAGAGTGGAGTGGGTCGAACATACTCGCTGGTAATTGAGCCTGGTGTGACAAGAGTATGTCGATGATTAGTGGAGACCGCTCTAGCTCAAGGGTGCAGTGGGCACACAAAGCCGCTCGGCGCTGCGGCTGCATCTTAGGGGAGTGTGGTTACGTAAGCGTTCATTCTTGCCTTCGTTTGCCGGCGAGTCGAAGTTCAAACTTTCAACGCCAACGTTCCTCGGATTGCGCTCGATCGAACGGCTGCAAATTAAGGAGACTAACTTGTTCAAGTCCATAAAGTTGATATATAACAACTACGAGTAAGTATTTGTACGACGACGACAAGACGACGAGGGTAAGGAGCGGCGGCAGGGTATTTGCACAAAGAGTAAAGGAAAATCTAGAGCCACTAAGATAAAACGAATGTGGCTCTAAGCTAGAATATGGTCGTTTAACATGTCCATTGAGAAGAAAAAAGTCTGTACCGCAAACATTATATGAGCGGTTTCATAAAGTTCATGATGATGTGGCCAAGGAAATGGGGGCGCTTAGTACAAAGGCATGAAGACGGAATCTTCACGTTCATGGAGATATACAGGTAGGAATAGTCAGTCCTGCCTTGAGGTTTCGGCTATGAAAAAATGTTAGAAATGAGTTAGGTTATTAGCTAGTGAGAGGACATACTCCTGGTCAAAGATACCCCAGTGTCCCTCAACACCCCCGTACTTTTGGTCTTTCCACTCTTCATCAAAGTACTAAGAGGACATGTGGCATAAATAAATATTCAGGTTATCACGAAGAACTCAGTAACGAACCTCAAAAAAGAAATAAGGAATTCCAGCAGTATTGGCTTGACAGACGAATGTATCAAGGAAAATTTGGAGGTTAGGAACAGATGCGTCTGAAGCGCCGTTGTTGGCATTTCCGGCATCTTTGGACGCCTATAATAATTTAAGCCACATCAAATCCAACTCTTGCTGAGACGAAATATCATAGACTCACTGTCGGCCATCCAGTCTCAGCAATATACATTTTGGGCTAAATGAAGCGGAACAAGTCAGAAATCATATGTAATCCTCTGGATGGTCACAAACCTTGTTGGACAATAAAGCAGCTGGTTGCACATTGGTTTCCTGGAAGAATTGGGTAACCCACCCAGCAGCTGCTTGGGCAGTAGTATTGGCGAACCAAGCATGGACATTGGACAACTATTCAGGCAGAATGGATTACGATGGGGCGAGCTAACTATGGAATAATGAAACTCACTCCATAATCGACGGCCTCCAACACTTTCGTGTTGAAATAGCTACCAGCATCGGAATTTCCGACAGGGATGGTCTTGGCCAAATTCAGGGATGCCAGCATTGCCCGAGTGTCCGCGATATCATTGATGAGAATCGTTGCACCTGTACAAACAAATTATTAAAGACATAAAGCATTGTTGAATGAGTCAGAGTACCGACCTTGGTCCCCAATGGCACTATTAGGATCTTGGCTGTTATGCTCAACTACATAACTGAAAGATTAGGTCAGCCCTACTTAGTCCGATACACACCAGATGACCGATGCTCACTTGAGCATGAACTCATTTCCAACCGTCATACCTGCGATATGGTCGGTTCCATAGGTCTGAATGGCAGACTTAAGGACGTCGCGCTGGCGTGTGTACGCAGTGTCATCTCCATCAACGACGAAATTACCGAGGAAAACTTGCATGTCGACCTTGGTTTGCTTGATGGCTTCAAGCTGTCGGGAAAAAACAAAGAGGGTCCTAAGAAATAAAAAGAATTCTAAAGACGAAAGGCGCTTACGACAAGAGCAGATTGATTACAATCAGCACCATAAAGACGAACACGGGTAGTAAGTTGAGACATGAGCTAGAAAAGGGATCGTAAGTAACTACAATAGGAATATGGAAGATGAGAAAAATACCTGCACATCCTTAATAACATCCTCTACGGTGGCTCGTTAGAATAATACAAAAATAAAGGCATCTACGATGGACCCACCCAACTTGCTGCCGCAGCCATAATCCGGCAAAGATCCTTGTGGAGTATAAGCCAGGCCGTAGAATGCCTTGTGCAACCTGCTATCTTGTTGAAAGACACTCGGGTCGTTGGAAGATGTACTATTCGAGTTGGAGCCACTTCCTCCGGAAGTGGTATTACCGCTGTTGCTTGAGCTGGAGCTGCCACTGGACGAAGCGTTTGAAGACTTGTGGCTCTTAGAGACGAGAACGCCGACTACCGCGCCAACAGCTGCGAGGATAATGATAGCGGCTAAGGATCCAATTACCTAGCAGCAAGTTGCGCTCAAGAAAGAAATAGGCACTAGCTCAAGAAAAGTGCATACAATATATTTGGACCGCTTGCTCCTCTTGGCCTGCTTTTCCAGAGCATTTCCCATGCCCAAGGACTGATAGTGGACGTCAGACATTACACCAAAGCAGAGAAACGAAAGGAAGGGATGGAGGAGGGGAAGAGAGAAGAGGTGGCGGTAGGAGACAGGGAGGAGCAATGAGAAACAGGTGGGTCTGCCTGACTGCTAGTCTGACACAATTCATGTACCCCGCAGAGCCTCCGAAGAGGACAAGAAGACAGGCTTGGCAAGTTGATCAAGATGCCAAGAGAAAGTGTGTTAGGGCCACATGCATAAATGAGCATGAGTTCCCGTTTGCATGGTTCGTTTCGCCTGAGCGAGTCGTCAGAAGCAAGATAAAAATCAATTGAACGGTGTATTAAGCCCTTCTGCCATTGAGAATCTTTGCGGAGCATTAGCAATAGAGAGACAGCGCTTTTCAAAGAGAAAGCGATGTTGGACGTCAAGACCAGTAGGTACTAGGCTGGGCGCTAAGCGTAAATGGTCGTGAAAAAACCGGGTTCTTGCGGGTTTCATTTCTGAGCAGCATCAACACCAGATCAACACTGCCACTTGAGCTAAACAACTGCGAACGCGAGATATTTTTAGACATCCTTTTGAAAAAGAATAAATACAGAGCAAAATTACATTCGTCCAATAAATGAATCGTTAGATTAATAGATCTTGGGTTCCTCTATCCACAGCGGCAGCATGTGCCCCATTCGCAGTACTTTTGTCCGCAGATACTTGTCCAAATCATCTCCATACACCGCACTACCCCCGATAAGTGTCGCACCTGCGACTTTATCATTTTCTCCTGCTTTATGATCGTGGATGTGTGGGTGTGATGGGTCGGTGAGGGTAGGATGTTCCCCTTGCTTCGCGTCAGCCTCCGCTTGTCGATGCTGCCAGCTCCGAGGGATCATGGGTACGCGTTCCACTACGTGGATGCCCTCCGATTCTAGCGCTGCCACTTTGTCCGGATTATTCGTCAGAACCCTAACGCCCTCCGAAATGGGGTGTGATGAATCTGGTCCGAGTCCCAGGTCGCGAAGAATGGCGCCCGCGATTTCATAACCCCTCTCATCTGCTCCATGACCGAGCATCAGGTTGGCTGTAACGGTGTCATGGCCCAAGTCCTGGAGATTATAGGCGCGTATTTTCGATAATAGACCAATACCCCGGCCTTCTTGTCGGAGATAAATGACGGCCCCGCGTCCGGGTATTGTTGTACCATTAGGCGCTGCGTCTGTGGGTGGAAGTGCGATGGGCAAGGAGATTTGTCGGATAGCTTCATCCAACTGTTCGCCACAGTCGCAGCGCATACTACCGATGGTCTCTCCAGTAAAGCATTCTGAGTGGATACGAATGAGGGGAGAAGGAACGTGACCTTTCAGCGCGCTCGAATTGGTAACTTGAGATGGCGATTTGGAAGGATGCTGAGAATTGGGAGATAGTCGGCCGACATAAGCGCCCCGGATTATCCGGTCCATTGCGGTTTCTGTTTCACTCCAAACTGCGTCGAGGGAGCGCGAACGAATGGGGGGTGCAACGGAAGTGCTTTCTGGTGATTCGTCGAGCTGGGCAGTATCGATAACAATAGCGAGATGCTCCTTAGAATCGCGATTGTTGTGGTATAGGTGGAGAAAGGCGGGCCCGTGTGGTGTGGGTATACGAGTGCGTGCCATACATTTGACTTTCGACTGGAGGAAGAGATTGGTGTGATAGTGGTGGGGCTAATTCGGAAACAGGTTGCCGCTTTGGTGCGTGCCTTTGTGGTGTCAGAATGAGAAGCAATGGGCGAAGACACAAGGGAAGGTCTACGCTTTTTTGGAGCGTGTGGGGAGATTATCTGCCGTCCTTAGAGGATCGGTCTCACGAGGATAATCGTTCTCTTTTCCCTCCTCTGATGTACTCAGGCGCTGTCTGCGAGGAGCTTGGCGGCTCACATAGGCGAGGCGTTTGCGACTGGCCTTGGCAGGAGCATCCTCTCCAGTGAACTTTGTCCAATCCCAGCTCCCTCCGCCTGAGGCAACATAACGCCAGGAAAGAAATCGTGGTGGTAATGGTTTCGCGTGACATGGGGACCGGATGCGGGCAGCTGCGGCGATGAGAAGTGGGTCGAGCGCAGCGTCCCGACGAGCAAAGGTGGACTTTGCGGCTTGAGGGTCTGGACCGGTGAGGGACCTCGAGCAAGGCGTCGTCCTGGGCGTCGTCCTGGGGGTGGTGCGAGATCGTCATGTCTAGGGGTGGGTGGGGATGGGAGATGTGGGAGACGACGGTAGAGCTTATATGGAGAAGGTGTGGAACGGGAGTAGAAATAACTTATAAGGCTTACATTTATTTCAGTAATCAGTTAGTGTTACGGCTTATTCACATGCCGGCTATCCGAGATGCTGACATAAGCGGTGTCGCGAGAGTCTCTGAGACTGGTAGAGACCGCTCACTCCTGCTCAGCCCCTCCACGCGTTGCGCTGCTCCTCCCGGGGCCATGGGTCCGTAGCGGTCCACAATGAATCCATTTCCTCTTTTCTTCGTTCTCCTTTATGTTTTTCTTCTGTGAGTTGCTCCCGCCTGCCCTCTGTCCCTGCTCATCCCGTGTCAGAGCTGCAGCGGCGCCAACGTCCACCACTTCTTCCACATCTTCTACGCACAATTCCACTCTAACCGCTACGAGCACCACATCTCACAAAACCCATTCTACACGGATTCCAACGCACATCCCGGTCGGTCCCCCGTCCCACTCCCCCATACACCAGTCATTTCCCGTCCAGGCGTGAGCATTACCCATACCCACAGCGTTGATCCTGCCATACCCGTGCACACCAGAGTTCCATTCCAGAATCCACCTCAATCTGGTCAGAAACCAATAAGCATCGTCTTCGAGGTTCTTGGAGGCCTTGCCGCTTCAGCTCTGCTCTTCGGTTTCATTCGTTGCTTCCGCAGTTATAGGAAAATCCCTGCACGAGATAGAATTGCGGAGATTGTGCAGCGACATCAGCTACAGCGGGAGCTTGAGGAACTTGAACGCAACCCGGGTCGCTTGCGACGACATCCTTCGCTTCCTGAGCCAGCGCCTCCGTACTTCCCTCGTCCTCCTTCTTACGACCATCTCCTTCCCTCAATGCCGCCAGTATCTATTGCTCCCCGACACCATCATCCTGAGGTTGACAATCGAGCACATTACACCCCTGTGGCCACACATAGTCCTCCTTCCACCCTCCTATGAGCGAGAGAATACTGATGCCGACACCCGCAGCAACCCCTGAGATGCCTCCAGGACAACCGACCTAAAACTGGAATTGAGTAGACAACCCTCCATGGCATTTGTACTATCCATCATTTCTCCAGGACTCGAGTCAACTCGATGCTATATGCATCGCATTCTTATGCCGTACTTGCACTTCGGGACGTAAATATCTCGCCGTCGTGGGGAACGCACTCACGGTGTATGTATTATGTTCCCACTGATGGAATTGTACACACTGGAGTAACGAAATGAGTCTTGAACCTTTCGGCCAGGTCAACCCTCGACCCCCTGCATCACCGCTGACCCATCGCCCAGCTTAGACAGTCGATGGACCCTTCGTTTCTACACTAGACCCCACGGACTTCGACTTCTTCCTATCTCTCCTTCGATACCTGTACCATTATTATCACAATCAAGTGCCGTCTCCCATACCATTCACTAATGGGTCCAAGAAGGCTGATGGCAGGCTTTTCCAGTCCGCAGCATGTTGTTTGCTCTATTTTTATTCAAACAAACCTTTGTGTCGCGGTCGTGTTTCGCGGCAAATAACGAACGGCCGCTCGGCTGAAACTACGTTGTCCTCCATACCCTAGGTATATTGATGATACCAGGAGGATATATATACCACATGCCTTTGATGTGTATAGTATGTAACATTCTATGTGAACGAACGCCAGCGCGTAGTGATCAAGATACAAGTACTGATGTGAATCTTTGCATGTTAGTAGCCTCGAATTTAGTAAGATTATTTTATTCATTTTCTTCGAGATATGAAGATACCCTTTGATTTGAGTTACTCGTCGTGAAGTAACTGTTTACGTTGAATGAAAAAGGAAATTAAGGATCAGCTTCGTACACTCGAAGTTCTATTAATTAACTTTGATATTGCCTGATCAGTTCAATTCCTCGTTTAATTTGGCCTTTTCTTTGTTAAATCTATACATACCTTCACAAGATCTGACCTCATTCACCGCTTTAGATGCACTTGAGCCGTCGTCCGTGCGCATGTTTCGTACACGCTTGAATAAATCCGGAGTGCGGAGGCAGTCTGCCATCTGCTGGCCATAGTCGGATCCCGATATGGAGAGACGTCATGGTGGCCATGTGAAGTTGTGTTGGACAGTTGAAGTGCAGATCGCTGATTAGATCTATTAGACTTAGATGAACTTTAACTAAACCTAACATGCATTCTCACATTCGATCGCTATGGCGCTCAATACAATCGACACGATGAGGTTCATGAAAGGATAGCAAACAGAGTTTGGCACGAGCCA
>JACGCK010000325.1:0-40904 GCA_014925825.1 Pholiota molesta
CACTGGCAATGAACAGGGGCCATATGACGATCAGTATCGGTGATGCGATCAGGCTTAATTTAGAACTTGTTGTTCACCAGGGGGAATGGCAAACAAAGGACGCTCGCCAGTCAGTTCAACGTCACCTTGACCATCCCCGCCCTCCACATATACCCTTTATAATGACGGTCGCCGTACCAGGGGAGCGGGTCGACGAGCACGCCTTTCTTGATTCCGTCGAAGGCGAGATTACTTTCTTTCGGTCGATCATGCGCGCACGGCCCATAGGCATGCACCGCTACTTCCATGTTCTTGCCATCCGGAGCGCTATCCTCAAGGACACGGGGCGCGCGGTGCACCCTGAGACGATATGGGAGAAGTTGAGGAAGTGTTATGATTTGGACGCGCTGGATGCCATCGTGCGTTGGTTTTCTTTTGTTCGCGCCAGCGCCAGCGTCTGCGTGGCGGTTCGTGATTCTGAATAACTGACACTTGGTCTATCACAGGACGTCGAAGCCGAAGGATATGTATCACCGAGATCGAACTCCACGCCAATATCTATACGCTCGCCATCCCCTTCCGAGGATCTCTCTGGCCACCCGTTCTTCCGTGAAGAATTTAACTTACCTTACGATGAATTCGAACCCATTATTGCTCAGCGACGCTTGCGCTCAACGGTCTCCCTTCCTTCCTCCCCCGCTGCCTCTCCAGCGCCCTCACCACAACCAATAGCAGAACCAAGTCCGCGAGCCGCTGCTTCGACTTCGACCAAGCGCGGCGTAGGCCGCAAACGGGGGAAGATCACGCGAAGTAAACTGAACCTGGCGGGGCTGGTGGCGGAGACAGCGACAGCAGCGCGCTGACACAGGAAAGCGGGGATGAGGGCGGTGTCGCGGAAACGCCGCGCGAAAGCGTGGTCACTGGGACTGATGCAGGGACTGAATACGCAGAGGACGAAGACACGGAGATGCGCGAACCATCACCAGGTAGCTATTTCTGTTGTTCGATGGCGATATTTATAATATTCATCACATTTATTCAGCGCGCGAGGAATCCCCGCGACCGACGCGAGGACGACCACCAAAGGGAGGGCGGAGAGGGCGCGGTGGAGCGGCGGCTCGCGGGGCTTCAACGCGTGGCACGAAGAAGAAGAAACGTTAGATTTTTTGCTCATAACTTATTTGTATCGCTTTCCCTTGTCGGGTCCACTTGTGCTTCTAGATTTATTTTATCGAAACTAATCTCTTTTATTGCAAAGAGCAGCTAAGATGGAAGGAAAATAGTCATGGTCTGCAGATATTTCTTAGGATGTGGAAAAGGGCGAGACTTGCGCTTTTTAAACCAAAGACTCACCGAAACTCCGTGAAGACAATGTTTCCAACCTTGCGGTAATACCCTCCCTATTCTTGTATCATGAGGCGAATATCTGTTATGAAACTCCCGCTAAAATATCGGAAGCAGAACATCGGAAAGACATACCAGATAGATTACACATATGGACAACAACTTTATTTAGGAGCAAAATCTATAACAAACCTAGTCTCTTAAAGCAGACTCCGATATGATATTTACGTTGATGATGAGCCGCCATTTTATGCATAACTCGCACATCGCTCGTCACTGCGAGTCGTTAGGATTTGTTGAGCCTCAAGTCTACTTATTTTAGGAATTGCTCACCCTTTCCATTTTCTTTTTTCTTGCTTCGATTTTTCTTTTCCATAGAAGCCTTTTGCATGTTTTTCTCATAGATTTGCTCCTCGCCTGTGTTTATCTTGAGCTTGCATTAGACACTATTTTACTTTTGACATCCGCGTCACCTGGTGTAACGATTGTGCCAAATCTCCCATGCACGTGCTCTCGCGACGCGCCTCGTCGCGTCCTTCCTCCGCACTGTCCGCTGATATTTCCATTCTTATTCTCTTATCTTTTACCTTCCGTTCTCTATGGGCAATTAACCCTTTGTTTCACCTTCTTATCTTTGTCTATCATTTTTAATACTCATCCATCATTCTTATTACTCCTCTATTATCATTCTACCTAGTCATCTCTACCTTATCTTACCAGTCATTCTTTATCACAAGTCCTCTTTAGTCTATCTCTCTCCTTTGACCATTCATGAATCATGACTCCGATACTTCTAACATAGTATATAAAGTCCTTAAATTGTAACTAGAAAGGACAGTCAATCCTATAGCTTCCAACAGTTCTAGCTGGCTACCTTCTCTCTCTCTCAATCTCTCTACCTCGTGTGACGATTCGTAACTCCAGTGACGCTCCCGTCTCCAGAGTTTTCCAAGCGTCACACCTGGGGCCTCCTGGGGCCGATTATTTTAGCCGCCGTAATATTCGAACAAGTTCATTTCGTGCATACTATAATGATCTATCTACATGGCATTGCGATAGCTATCAGATCGGAACCAAGTCATTCCGTCGCGTATGATAGCAGTCAGCTATGATTGTTGAGCAGGAGGTATTGAATGGAATCAATGATATGTGTTTGAAGCTCCTGGAGATGAGGTGGAGAAGCTGGAGGCGAAGAACAACCAGATTATGGATAGTGGAATGGCAAGTAAACTCGCGTTCATAAGAACGTCCCCGAGCGTAGGCAGGTATGTAGACAGAGATAGAATGACCACTCGAGCGCGCAGATCTTGGAAATTCTCAATTAAAACGACGATCAAAGCCTAAGTTTAGTATACAGCTGTAGTTGTTACTGCACACTGCCTCACAGTGCGCCCTTGTTTTACAGTGGGTCATGGACGTGAGACGTGTTACAGTCCCTCAACCGTTTTGCTGACTCGTTGAAAGCGTAATACATACTGAGGGAGTCTCAGCTCTCAAGAGTCCCGGCCTCAGGCACCGATAAGCAGAGATTGGCTGCCGTGTATTGCCATATGGAGGCTGTGCCGGGTGATGGCCGGGTAGCTGTGTTGAATATTGCTCTTGTGTCCATTTCTCCCAGTCCTGTCCCCTCCTCCCCTACGCACGCGCCCACCAGCGCTGGCTGTCCCCTCCATGCTCCATTCCATATACGATCTCACCACATTCTGTAGGAAGACCACCGGCGATGTGCCCGCGAAACTGGTGGTACGTCGAATACGGCCGCTCGTGCCCACTAATGACGTTCTCTGACCCCTTGGACTTTAGGGCGCCTCGACGACCGTCGTAGGTTCAAAAATGTATCTTTTTGTGAGTGCCCTGTTTAGCTGCGCTCGTTTGAACCGTGCTGACTCTTGGTGTAGGGCGGGAGGTTGGTCACGGAACGCAGGATGGTCTCCGACCTTTATGCATTTGACCTGGAAACGTTTGTCTGGGAGCGGTTGCAGAGCTTTCCAGAGGATGACATCCCTCGCGCGCGGTACTTTCACAGCGCCGATGCATGTATGTTCTGAAATTCGCCATGTAGCCTGTCACTAACATTAACATTTATTCGTGCATGTAGGGAATGGGCATCTTGTCGTTTTCGGTGGCATGAGCAACCAGCCAGACTCTATTAACCCTGAAGAGCTATGTGTCCTTAATGACGTCCGCTTCTACAACTTTGCCTCCGGACGCTGGCTGCCACCATCACCACCATCGCCCGAGCCCGATCCCCACCTCCCCCGCGCTCGATATGCGCATCTCTCTTCCGTGACAGCCGATAGGCTTTTTATCATCGGTGGTCAAGACTTCTTCAACACATGGCTGGACGATGTGTGTGTATTTGATCTGGTATCCAAGAAATGGGTTCAGCGGCGGGACTACCCCCGCCACTGCGGCACCTATCGCAGCGTGGCCGTGTGTTCAGATACGACTGTGCGCTCACCACAGGTAGAGATGCAAGCTTCTTCTTCCTCTCCCTCTCCCCTCGGGCCTGCTGGCGGCCGATTTGCAGCGTCTACAAACGCCCCTTACAATGAAGTCACGCCCTCCGAAAATCTTATCCATCTGCCTTATTCCGTTGAACCCACCGAAGATCACCCTAGTGATATCTACCTATACAGCAATTACAATGTGAGTCATCTCATATAGTTGGCAAAAAGTCTTATTGATTCTTTTTGCGCAGTTTACTGACGTCAAGCGGGAACTTGAAGTTTTTTCACCTCTCCCAGATTCCGATTTCACTATCCAGGACCACTCCGCCTCTATGACAGGATCCACCTGTCCTCCAGGCCTGCGGTTCCCAACTGGCGCTATCCTCGGTTCCCATCTCATCATTGCAGGGACATATCTAGCGCACAGCTACCAATCCTTTTCCATCTGGGTCCTCGACCTCACCACCATGACGTGGTCGCGGATCGACCCCGGAAAGGCAATTGAGACTGGATCGTGGTTTCGCGGCTGCCTCTGGGCAGACGCCAACAAATTTATAATTTTCGGGAACCGGCACGGTAACCTCGTCGACGACTATAACAGGCGACTGCTGACCTGGGACCACGTCGCGGTCGTCGACCTGGAGGCCTTTGGGATCTACAAACCACCGCCGCTGAAGCTCGACATACGCATGCAGGAGCTCGGGCTTGCCGCGCTTGAGGAGCGCGTGCTAACGGACTTTGAGATGGTGTGCGATGACGGACAGAAGATCCCGTGCTCGCGGAAGACCTTGGAGGAGCGCTGGCCATGGTTCAAGGAGCAGAGAAAGCAATTCTTGAAGAAGGCGCAGACGGCGCTCGAGGCGCTCCCGCCGTCAGCAATGCACATCCCGCTACCGGAAGTCGCAGGCGAGGGTATCGTTGAACCCCGCGTGGACCCGCGCCTGACGCCGCGCGCGTTCCACTTGTCTGAGTCGTACCCTGTCACGCTGGCGTTGCTGCAGTATTTCTATTCGCTTGCGCTGATTACGCCCCTGCAACATACGCCTGCGATTCTGAGCCAATTACTGATCCTCGCTACTAATTACCGCATCACACACCTGGAATCCCTGGTGAAGCATGCGATGCACCGGTCGCTCTCGAATTCGACGTCTGTGGGTGTATACGAGGTTGCGACGCTATGCAGCAGCCGAAGTCTCCAGATCCGGTATGTTTCCGTCCTTCCCTTGATTGATGTGTTTGTGAAATTGTTCACCGACGCGACCTTGTTCCATTTTTGCAGCGCACTAAAGACAGTGATGGTATGTGCTATTTTATTCGCTCTGTCCGTTGCTACGATTGCTGATGTCATTTTCCATGTCCCTTTGTATTCGTTCCTAATCAAACTCTCTAGTCTTACACGCAAAAGCGGCCGTCGCGGAAAGCAGAAAAAGAAAACGGCGGTGGGTCTGGAAGCGGTTCGCGTCAACTGCAGGACGGTCACGGTGATGTGCATGATCCGGGCGCCGGAGGTAGTGGGTCTAGTAAATACATTTCCCGCCCGCGGGGGACGTCGGACGCTAAATGGCGTTCTATGACGGACAGCGGCGCGAGTAGTTCAGGATATAGTAAGTAGATGTTCTGTGAAAGTGACCTCTCTCCATGTCGACGAGGGGACTTTGGGGCCATTCTTCGATTGTATTATTAACACGCCCTTTTTTTCCCCCATTCTCATCTCTGCCTTTTTCCTTATGAAGATACGCGCGGGAATTTGGAACTCGAGCAGCAGGTTGCTGACGAGCCGAACCCGACCCCCGACCTGCAAACAAATTCGCACACGAACACACCCACGCCCACGCAGACACCCACGCCCACGTTTGAACAGCAAATACCCACGAAGAAGAAGAGCGTTGACGGCGGTGATGGAACAGGCGCTGAGTTACGCGACTCCCGCGGCCAGCACCGCGGCCAGCATCAATATTCATCATCCCTTGGCGCAGCCGAGCGCGACATTCGTCATGTCCGCTCCCAGCCGTCTGTTTCCTACACCTCTGCCGTCCGCGCCGCTGACGGCCAAGCCTTCACCCAAGGCCACCGGTGCACAATCCCCCCCTCGGCGCTCTTCCCATTGCTCCGTTGCGCCCCCGCCGTCCAGGGCCAGCCCCTATCTACACGGCCATCGTCCCGAACTATGCATCTCCGAAGCCGCCATCCTCTCTGTCGTCTGCGACGGACACCGCCTCGTATTCCGAGACGGAGTTGGTGACGACGGACGACGAATACCAGGTGCTGGCGCACGGCGACGGTGTCCTCAGCCCGAGCGGCGCCGGCTGGCGGCTGGGGCAGCTTAAATCGCGCGATAGCGAGACGAGCAGGCGACGCGCGACACTTCCTGCGCCGCCTGCGATTGCTGTGGCCGATTCTATGCCCAGTCCTCCTCTTTCTGGCTCAACGATCAAGGGCTCGCCGAGCACGTCCTCCTTCGCGCGTTTCCTCACGCGGCCGAAGAAGAGAGCGACATTGGACGACGAGTCCTCCGAGGGACAGTCCATAGCCGAAAAGGCTGCGGCTGATGCAGAGAAGGCTGCTGCGAAAGAGAGAAAACGCAGGGAACAGGAGAAGAAGATGCTTGCCATGCTGAGCCACTCGGTATACAGGTAAAGTCCGAACAAAGATCAAGCCCTTAGAATGTATGTTTCCTTATTTCCTTTACTTATCATTCACTTGTTTTTTTTTGTAACTGTATACCACTTTCCTACTTTCTGTGCACATTTATCACTGACCTCGGACTATTATAAGTTAAATGCTATAGCACAATATACCACCACCGTATCCTACCTTAGAATTACAAGACCACACAAAACAAAAGAGAACGTGCGTGGACCACAATTATGCCAAGCTATAACGAGGTTTCCATATTGGCAAAATCTCCGATGTCAGGGGTAGGAGAACGGAATTCTGGAGGTGATATGCCTTCCATGTCTTGGTCTGGATTGAGAAGGAAGGATATTGAAGTCGCGGAAGATGAGCTAGTAATAGGTATATTAGAAGACGATCCCGGATTCGACGGGTTTGTAGGAGGAGTAGAAGCACGCGGTGGGGCTGCTGGAGGGTCTGAAGGCACTGCTGGCGGTTGAACGACAGCCTCCGTAGGTTCTTCGTCGTCGTCTGAAATAGAACGAGTAGGGAATAAATGATTGACTAGACATAACAAAAGCAGGGGTCAACAAGCAAATCCAGAGATGATGCAGTCCAGAGATGATGGAGTATTGATACGACTTACATTCTTTGGCATGGGCTGGACGAGGGAGAAGATAACATTATTAAACCCAACACAAAAACAAATTGGGTACTTGGAAAAATGCACTCACCAAGATCATCCTTATGACGGGCACACATAGCCCCTTCTGGGCAGTCCTTACGGTTCATGATAGATTCTTCAACGAAGCCTTTTGCGCGTTCTCGCAGCCACCACTCCTTCAACCCCCATAAAAATATCTCGGCGGCACACGATCGACAAGCATTATTCTTAGGCGCATCTGCATTGGGTTCGGTCCCTGGCGCAACGCCATGGATGTCACTAAACAATTCGAGGTCTATCAACGTCGCGAAGCCTCGTGGCATTTTCTGTATAAATTGCACAATCTATGGATAGCAGGCGTCAGCTCTTTGCAGAATTCGAGAAACAGAGGAAAGCTACCTCTCGATAAATAT
Organism: Pholiota molesta; assembly: GCA_014925825.1. Classification (NCBI taxonomy): domain Eukaryota; kingdom Fungi; phylum Basidiomycota; class Agaricomycetes; order Agaricales; family Strophariaceae; genus Pholiota; species Pholiota molesta. Next base: position 7,464 of record JACGCK010000325.1, read on the forward strand.
GACGAGGCGTTAAGCCCTGAGCTTCGAGATATTCCAGCATGATTTCCACCTCAACCGTGTTTCCGTCAAAGCAGTCGTACACATCAGCAGACTGTATCAAATCTGCAAGGGCCGCCATGTTGTGGGGATGTTGGGACATGATGGGCAATGCTATACATCGATCTTGTACGCCAATGCCGCAAAACGAGACCAGACACAGATCGCATCTTGTCGTAGTAGGTGCTCTTAGGGCAAGCAAGTTTTCACTATCACAGGGAATAGATCAGCTGTGATTTAACTTGATATAAAATCGTAAACTTACCAGTTACCACAATGTCCATGACCTGGAGGCACTCCATCATCGACATGCCATGCATGTTCGATGTCGTTAGCAGGGTCGGGAATTGGTTGCGGACACCTCCAGTCATATGGATTGTTTGGGAGACAATGCGGACAGGGATGAATATACTCTGTGCTCCTGTTCACATCCGGAGGGGGAGATGCTTCTCGAGGAGGAGGGATCTAAGCATAAAGAAAACGCAACGATCAGACCAATCAAATACTAATCAGTAACCGAAAGAGATAAAAACTCACGCGTATTGACTGGCCATTCTTGTAGACTTCATCAGCCTGTTCCCTTTCTCGTTCAGTACGCGCTTTTTGCGGTGAATTTCGAAGGAGAGTATCAATCAGAGGCTGAAGAGCTCGGAAGGGCATTGCAACTGTCGCGACGCCGCGACAGGCAGGGCAGTTTGTGCCACCGTTCTAACAAAAGAAACACGTTAGCCATTCAGCTGCGATGTGCTTTGACTAAGTTTAACATAGCATAAACGAGCTATGAGACGAAAAAGTCTTCTCATATCACATATCAGGGATATGGTGAGGCGACAATTGTGCACGGCGCGTGGAAAAGACGACAGACGTAGTCCGATACTTACCCGAATCCACAGCACACAGCAGCTAAAAGCAAATACGTGGCAAGTTAGCAAAGCAGTCTAAGTATCATAAACTCCAAATGTAGAGCAGGATGCGCACGAATGCTCACCTCCCACAAAAGAAATGCTGACACGGTATGACGAGTACTGGCCGATACACGAGCTCAGAGCAACATCCACACTGCAGCTCCTGAGCTATTTCATCAACAAAGCCCGCATTTCCTTCGAAGGCGGTGGATCGGCGAGGGGAGCCTTATCTTCCTGTTCCTCCTTCATTCTCTTGCGGGGTTCTCGTCTGGGCACTCGAACGAGGACGACGCTCTGCGTTTCAGCGAGGGCACCGCGGGGGCAAGGGAGGGCAGGGAGAAACGGAGTTGTTGATAGTTGGTGTGTTGGGAGTGGTTAGGGCGTGAAAAGCTTGACTCATCCTTCGTGGATGGTGGGTTCTGGGCAAGGAGCAATGGCCCGCCAGCCGAAAGCACTTGCTAATTGGCGTGCCACATTTCCACATTTGGTAAACCTAATCTGGCACATTCCCCTGTTGTAATACGTAACAGAGACCCGTCGGCGCTATTGATACATTCACTGAGCACGTAGATACATACATTTTTCACTCTATACACCAGTAGAAAGCGGAAGAAAGTCATGAAACATGGAATGGTGGTACATATACTAAACAGAGAGCAAAAAACATATTCTTTAGGGAAATAAAAATAGAAGCACAAAGAATAAAAAGGGTGTAAAGATGTCCATTCTCTTAAATAAGGTGTTCAGGAGATGCTTTTATGGGGGACGAAATGTCGAACGCTCGAAGAGGCTCAATCCCTGCATTGAAGCAACAGTCTGCTACTCTGTTGCGCAGTGACTCGTATCGATGTCGTTGTTCGTTACATGGCCATAATGTGGTCAAGCTATTGACGATGCTAATTAGAATCCAAGGTCGGAGAGGGGAGTGGAGAGATGCGCACTAATCGATGGCAGGAATGAGCGCCTTGCAAACGTCCAAAGCTACCGTCAAGGTGTTATCGCATTCATAAAGCGAGAGCGCACTATCGCAAAAACATAAGAACTTAGACAGCTTAGCAAGGAGTTTGAGGTTAAGACCTACCGATGAATCTGACCCATGAACCAGAACACGAAAAACGGTCTCCGCGCAAGAAGGTTAGTCGAGTTGCCCGTGACGGTATGTAGACCATGCATGAATCGTTCAGCGACGATTGCTTGGTGTGTCACTACGAAAGGTAAGAAAAATGTTGTAAACAAAAGAAGAATACACAAAATTACTTACACCACTCCTCGGCCTTGTTACGATGGAACAGCCCATTTACATTTCTATTAGCAATTTAATTAAAATCAATTCAACTCCTCCACTAGGATTAGGGAGAGGACACTTACGCGGTGACCAGGGGGATGTACCTTCGGAATTCATATGAAATACACATACGGATACTAGCACTTTTTGTTAGTATCACTACCGGAAAAGGCAAATATCCTGGAACATACTTGAAAATATACTCTCGCGCCTGGAAGATAAAGGCTCGCTCAATGGAGCAAGTGTGCGAGTTAAGAGTCTGCTCCAGACTATCTGCCTCGAGCCACGCCTTCACCGCAAACTCTGCCTTCTCTATGTCCGTTGTACGGTTATTATTGCGCATACGGATGCATCCATGCCAAAGCAAAAACGACCGATCATGAAGAGCCCAGATGGTGTCCTTAGAGGAATACCTCGACAGCGCGGGTGAGCGCGCGACCGATTCTCCAGAAAAGAGAAGAGCGTACTGCAACATCGAGAATGATAATGTTAGAATAAAACTCATAAGTTAAGTTGAAGTCGAAGCAGTGACATACATTGGCAGGATCTGCGATGAACAGGTCTAGATTTTGCGACCGATGTGCGGTAGTGTACGAAATATGGCCAGCAGCAAGAATCATTGCGCTCCAGCATAACCGCCTGCACGATTCCTTGCGGATTTCAGCTTCAGACCAGGACTCGTCCCATGCCGGAGTCGCGTGCCACAATGGCGCATAATCTTGGGAAAGCGGCCACTGCCCACCCAGTGTAAAGAGGCGACAGGAACATCCTTTTTCCGGATGTGTGTGTTGCTGTACGGGTGGACCATGGTACGTATCTTCAGGCGGGGAGCGTGAAGTAGGAGATGAGGGAAGCCAAACTGCGCCCGGCTTCGGCGAGTTCACTGCTGGAACGGTTCCAGGACAAAACAAGGAAGTGTTCGGATTGTCGGCATCGACCAGCGTTAGCGAAAGACTCCGGATGACCGAGTCGAGCATCATCATTGAAGAATTAGAACGCTCGGTTGAATGCCGTGGATGAGCGCAGACTTCAAAGAGAGCAAGAAGCTGAAAGTCATCAGATTTTCGGGGTGAATGAAAAATAAAAATGTGGCACGCACCCAAGCTGCCTGAGCAAGAGTCTCATCGATCCAGCCAGCGTTGAAGCTGGCGTCCATAGCCGACTGCGCCTCGTCTCTGAACCGTAATGCCCGCTCACGACCATCGTTTCCATATCCGATCTCCGAGCTCTGCCAAAAGGTCGATATCGCCAAGAGAGCAAGGACTAAACTGGGCTGAATTCTGTCCCGTTTCGACGGGTCGAAATAATTGTTGAAGAAGGTGGGAATATGGAAAAAAGAAAACCAGTAATTCGACGCGCGGAAAATAAATCGCAAATCGGAAGTTATGTTCTGCGCTGCTGATTGACGTTGCGGTAGAGTGAGCGCTTGGAGATGGGCAGAGTTGGGAGACGAATACAGGGACAGGAGGGAGTCCCACCAGATCTTGCGGCTGAAATTCAGAGAGGGCTGGCTGGCGATCCTAAGGCGACCGTTGTTGTTTCCCTTTCATTGCCATTCTCGTCAAGTTCAGCGATGTAGCTTTGAATGCTTCCAGAATATGGAGGGACGATGTTGACAAGATTATGATCGTCATGATAATTTGTTATCTACGAAATATGAAAGTCATGCCTAAGTAATAGATCGGTAGGTGGACCTACGATAGATACTGGTTTTCTAGGGTCGGGGGGACCAGTGCCAATACCCAAAAGAGATGGACACTGTGGTGCACCATGACATGCACAAGGAGAGTAAGACCGTGAATAGTTTGAAATTGGTGTACCACCCTCGGTTACTGGTGGCGCATTATCCGCCAGCCCTGGAGGAACCTCAAGTGATATGCGATTGTCGGGGCTCAGACTGTGGTGTTGAAGGGAGTCTAAAACAATCGGTTGCCGCATTGGTGGTGGAGGTTCTTGCTGGCTTGTGGGTTTTGGTTGGGAGGTCGAGTTAGCACCAGACCTCCGGCGACGGCGAGGGGCATTCTCAATTTCATTTTTCATATCGCGTGCCATACGCTGTCGAGCACCTGGTGTTTTATCGGGGCCTCGGCGCTTGGGTACAGGGTCATAATTGCATTCGCTGCCGCCAGTCGGACGGCGACCGCAATTGTGGCAAATAGGCTTTGCGCCATCGCACCGTATTTGCGTGTTCTACTGAAAACAATGAAGAGGACTGTCAGATCCCAAGCAAGCAAATCATAGCAGAGCGTATATACCATTGTAGACACGCAACATAGACCCTGGCCCGAGGTTTCCTTGAGTAGTAGGCGGTTGGTCGGGCGCAAGCTCAATCGAGGTTTTTCGCCGTCGCGATTTTTTCGGTTTAAGCGCGTCGGATTGGTGGATACCAGGCGTGTGAAGTGGCCAGGAATCAGAGTCGCCAGAGTGGTCAGAGGACGGGCCAGTCATTGCCGAGTTGGGCTCGAGTGCAAGGGTTGGATGCGAAGAGACAACAAGGGTATCGAGAGCATTTGGTATCACGTGCCTCTCGTTCGTTCCAAATTGGAATAATGGGATCTAGAGGACTCGGCGTAGTGGTAGGTATGATATCTGTCTGACGCAGTGCGTAAATCTGACGAGGTTGCTGGGCGGTGGTAAGAGTGGGGAAAGGAATCTAAAGACGTCGCTGGTAATAGTGTACCTTTGAAGTAGTTAATGTTGCCAGCATTGGAAGCGATATTATGGTAAGCATTATCGCCAGGATGAGCATACATATTGCGATTAGTTGTATGGTCTATCGCGAGTTGACGAGGGGTGGCTTCAAGGGGTATGTGGGGTTGGGGTTGGGGGCTGTATAGGCTATGTGGGGTATAGGGGTGCGAATGCAGAGACGACTGGGAGATATTCGAGTTATTTCTCTCCCCGGGATTGTTGATAGCGAACATGGGCAAAGATGTGAGAGAAAGCGAAGGCAAACGACGAGTCCCAGACTCCCAGTCCATTACATTTAAGTCCACTGATCAATCTTAGGAATATCCATACGTGACTTGTGACAAACAACCCTGTCGCCGTTGCTGAAGACTTAGGGGTCCTGCTACGTCCTCCTGCTCTTATCGTACCAACGAGCATCGTCTTCCCCCCGTCCCACCAGCAAACAATTCGACCGTCGATGGTATTCGCAGATGCTGGGGGAGGATATGCTCCTCATTGGCAATCCTTTGCAATCCTGCGCATCCCCTGTCTCCCCATGAGCGAGTTATATAAGCGACCCCAGCCACTCCCGGCAATCTCCTTCCAATCTGTCAAGATCGCCAATGAATCCTGTGATTTTCTCACGAGTTACCGAGGATCCCTTTCAGTCGCCCTAAATAGTAGTAAATTAATTTCGTCCACCTGCCACAACAATGGGCGTCAATTCAGAGGACACTCCGAAAAGAATATTCCTCCTGCCCTCCTGCATACTTTCCATTGCTATCTGCCTACCGCTTCGATTGTGAGACATGTGTCTTCCACCCCTTGGTTGTGTAGATGCTCAGTCACTCAACCAGTCGCCATCACAATCTACTCATTATTTAAATTAACTCGGTTGTGAGGTTTTGAGTAAGTAGTGTTTCAAGAAACCGATTTCAACCGTACCGATTATAGAGTTATTAGGTACTATTCTATTCTCATTGTTAAACTCCGATCAACGTATTCTTACCCAAATCTTATGTACTAACTCAGCCGTACAGTAATCAAGTTGCGCCATCCCAAATACCTTTTCAGCATCGCGCAAGCATCAAACCATATCTCTCTTGTTTCTCCCTTCCCTCCCATATATGATGACTCAAGACCGCACATATGGCAGATAATGCCCAGATTTTGTGTATACTAGGACAAGTGAGCTGGTCTCTTCACAACCTCCCTCTCATCTGCGGAATCAAAGTTAACATATCGACGCTGCAGCCTACAGGCCGCGCGGTTGGTCGCGCTACCCCGGTGCTCCACTAACGGCCTAACCTCCCATATTATTGGACCACCGCGCTATAATCAGAGCCTAGGTCTCTCCAACTTTCCTCGCTCCTTTCGACGAACCCATAGTGGCATATGTCGTATCGTTCAATCCTTATGTTAAAGTGAAGTCTGGAGCAGGGTCTGCTGATCAGCTTCTTGAAGCCATGTTCACGAAATATCTATACATCTCATGTGCTGGAGCTCATCGTACATAACGAGTTCTATTCTAAGCATACAGCTTGTATTCGCGCAGAACCTTTGCTTTAGATTTTTCCACGGCTTATCCATATGCCAATAGGTTGACAACCTCAAGTGATCCAAATTAGTGGCATCACTGATACTGTCCAGCTAAAAAGGATATTCGGTTCTTGTGTGCGAAGATATACAGTGAATCCCAGCAAATCCCCGGCACCGTGGTTATGTTTGTCAGACACCCACCCACCCTGTAATTCGAAGCAATGTCAGGTTTGATATTGATGACCTTGAACCTGCCTTGAACTGTTGAACAGTATTATATCTGTACGTAGGCTGTTGTTGGGTAACAACATCGCCCGCGGAATTCCGTATTATATTTCCGCAGGTGATAATGGAGCCATTGCCCAGAGTCATCGATTCCTGTCTTCCAATTTCCGTGAAGTGCAAGCCTAGCTAGTGATCTGCCTCCCGCAATCGTGGCGCAGCCCAGCACCCATCGTTGCAACAACGATGCTGACAAGATGCTGACGCGATGTTAATTATGTATTGAGTGATAACGATACCTTGAAGATGAAGGGACTTACTATGGGCCGGTGGACCTTTCTGATCTCAGCAAACATACGTCAGACTAGCTCATGTTGCAAACTAGACGTTCTGATTTTCGATCAAGTTTTTCATAAAACAAGACGTCGGTTGATAAGAGCGAAGGACGATTACATTTACAATACAAAGAGATCTTAGTATATACCCTTATACACCGAACCCCAAAGTTGAAGGTGGCAATGACTACCTTGTAACTAGCCCTCATTGAGGAGTACTGAGTACTGAACCTTGAGCTCTACGGTTAATTGACTTCCGAAGCAGAGCTTGCAACACGAACTTGTTCATTAATTTCAAAAGACTCCAATGTACTTACATCTTCGACCCACGTATATGTTGCCTTATTTTAGGGACCGTAAACCACTGGCAGCGGGGCCGCGCCTAGAGTCTTTGTAGATAAACACGCTCCGACCGCAATTCCCACAGCTAAAATCGCGTCGATGCTGCTGCTAGGCACAGGACGTTTCAGGTGATTTATGTGGCGTATATACGCGCAAGCGCAATGAGACGTCGTAACGTACTTACGCTGATTGTTGCCATTCATTAACCAGGTACGTAAGTAGCGCCCGTGGACTCGGCGGTTTTAGTTAAGTATATTTCCGCCAATAGGGTTCATCGCAAGAAGCGATATCTGCTCTGTCTGTACAGTACAATTTTGCTGGTAGCCTGGTACAAGATTGAAGATACGGGACACCTACCGACCATGGAACAACCTGGAACACGATTGGGAAATATTACTCTTCTCAGACGTACCTCATTGAGTCGATTCTAGACTCAAGGTCTTCCTCTTCAAACCTCTGCGACTCCCAAATAGCGTTAACTAATTTCCAGCCTATAGACGTTTCTCGTCCACCTAATGATTAATTTAATTCAACAGAACGGTTGAATTTCATGCGCCGAAAGTGCGGCTTCGCTTCTTCCGTCTATCTAGAGTTTCAGGTGATGGCTATCTGAGATTTTGGAAGAGATTATGTTATTTCTCCCCCTCTACGCCAACCGTTTTGTCACCGAATGTTTATGGGACTGAAAGGATTCTATTCAATTCCTCCATGTGGGTTGTTCATCTAGAATAGGTATTCATACACACCAGACTTTACAATTCTCAGTCACTGCCACGTTCCGATTGTCAATCTCCACGAGGATACGTGTGGAGACTGTATTGGCAGGCAGCATGTGGGAAAATGCCATACGAAATCAGTGACTTTGCTTCAGGCCAGGAGGTTATAGAAACTATGAGAAAGTGAAAAGGTTGAAATAGTGGGGAGTGGTATTAAGCGCACCAATGGACGGTATTCAATTTTGCATTAGTCAGAAGATAAAATCCATCCCGAGCTTCGGAAAATCGCAGTAAATACTAAAGCGTAGAATATTTGACACTCGAGAGACTGAGAGGCTGATCGGTGGTGAATGAATAATATATCGGAAAACAAAGTGATTCGCCTTGCGCTCGCCCAATAGCCAGAGATCGCACGTCCAGTCTACAATCCCAAGTAGGTGACACTGAACAGAGAGAAACGAGCCGTAGGGCCGAGTCGAGCATGGTGAATATTAACAAGCTCGGGCATTTATGGCTGTTACTCGGTATACATCAAAGAACCTGTCTATTCTCATTGCTTTGGAGCATGAGCATATCATGAGCATGTCCTTCGAAAAGCTAACACGGTTTTCCAACCAACTTCCACCACTGCAGGTTTTAGCAGGGAAACAAGATACAGTTTTCAAGGCAAGTAAGCGTCAAGAGCCAATTTGTTCCTTGTAGAATCGACACTCAGGATATGTTAGACACAGCCCTGCGGATCCCAATCTTAAGAGGATATAGAGACGTAGAGAAGCAAACGTAGGACAAGTCCGGATTTTTTCTCGGATGAACAATAATGTGGGAGATATTAAGTACTGATGAAAGAAGCGAAGGGGAGTCTTTTAAATTCAAGCTCCGCCTTAACTTGAATTCGCCACACCCTGGACTCATGTGCGCATCGGTGACCTCGTCAACCTCAGCGTATACTCACTGTACCCACTTATTCCAAGTCAATCATAGTCTTAAGCAACCCAATAGGGCTCTTATCTGAACCGTCCTGAAATACACTCAAAACCCCCTCAATAACTTTCGGCGGGTAAAATCAACCCCACCAACTTACATACATTCTAAAGCCCAAGTTAAATGTCTTCTAGGCGATCTCGTTCTCCACGAAGAAGAGCACCTGAAGGCGAGAGCTCTCCAAAGCAGAGTGGGTACAGCAGACGAGAGAAGCCATCGCGGTGGAACGACGAGGACAGGGATGCACGATATCCTTCCGCTAGGGACGGGGATTATAAGAGGTCGTCCAGGCGAGACGACGACGGGCCTGCACCACGCGACTACGACGAGCGCAGACGCGAGCGGGAGCGGGAGCGGGATAGAGAGCGATACGACAGTGGGAGGGACAGATACGGTGCATCGTCTCGCAGCCATCGACGTTCCGCTTCCCCTCCTGCGCGGGGGTCAAGAGGACGCGAGGTAGGTTCACGCTCCCAGTCACGGGAAGTCGATCCGTCGGAAGACAAATCCAAGCCGAATTTCGCACCATCTGGTCTTCTGGCTGCAGAGACGAACACAGTCAAGGCTGTCGATGGGTCGAGTACGGTTCTCAAATACAATGAGCCTCCAGAGGCGCGTAAATCCGTCATTGGTTGGAGATTGTATGTGTTCAAAGACGCGGAGCAAGTCGGTGCGTCGACCTTCATCCCCAACTACCTGGTGGATTGTATTGATAAAGTCTTAGAGCTCCTACACATCCACCGTCAAAGCGCCTACCTTGTCGGTAGAGACCGTTTAGTTGCCGACATTGCCATAGAGCACCCTTCATGTTCCAAGCAGCATGCTGTTTTTCAGTGTACGTGCCCTTTTACTTGATCAAACAAAGCTGGCTAATTAAAAGATAAAGATCGTTATGTCCAAGAAAAAGATGAGTTCGGATCCTCGAAAGGAGTTGTGAAGTTGGTCACACCATTTTTGGAGATTTTCCTGTTTCTGATATGTTTCCCCTAGACCCTTTATTATTGACCTGGAGTCGACTAATGGAACTAGCGTCAACGATGAAGCTATTCCTGCAGCACGATTTTATGAGCTAAAGGCAGGAGATGGTGAGGCAGATCTTCCTCATTCTCTATACCATCTAATCTAATTCAAACATGCAGTCATCAAGTTCGGATTATCCACCCGAGAATACGTTCTCCTTCATGATGAGGCGTCATAATAGTTAAAGGGAATATCTACGATCCTTTGTCTCGCTTACATGGCTATCGCGATTGATGACAATGACACAATGGTGGGCCTCAAGCGCGCATGACCGCCCACTAATTTGGTTGTGATTTGGGACTTTTCGATAATCACACTAGTGCAAAGCACTGCAATCGCATCTCATGCACTGCCTACCCATTATAGAGCACAATGGGAGTCTTCGATACCTTTCAGAAGTCTTTCGGGGTAAGCGATCGTTCCCAATTGGCCCCCCTTTGTATGTGGCTCGGCTGTGAGCGTTTGCTTGCAATGAGGCGTCGGCCAGGCTCCCACAAGCAATGCCGTATGTGGAGAGACCGGATCACTTCCGCTGCTGTAACGAATAGCTAAACCCTGGTTATAATCACAATCTAATCTGGTCTGCAGCGACGATGAGCTCGAAAGCAGTCGATGTCGCCTATGAGGACTACGTGGAGGGACAATAGGCATAGTGCCTAGTCCTGCTTTTGTGATGCTGCAAAATTTGGAAGAATAAGAAAATAAAAATTTGAAATCGGTCGCCAACGAGGGTCTTTTGTGCTCTTTGTGATATGGCAAAGGGAATTTCCGCTTTGAGGTATTCCTACCGTGTATGGACGATTGGACACGAGGCGGGCCCATTCCGTTGCTTCTGTCGGAGTTTACAAGGGCCTTTGCACAGTTGGGCATTCGTCTCTTTTTTCACAATGGCCTTTCTCTATAAAACAGGGCCCCATTCCAACATGCTTTCCCCAATACACACCCTTCCCCACCATGCAAGCACCTACTACTTTCCACTTCGACTATGGTTGTGATTTCAACCCTCCATCTTACCAGCAATTCGCTGGTGGCTATGAACAGTTTCTCGCCAAGTCTGAGGACTTCGATCCTATGCCTTGTGGCATCGATATCGGTAGTCCTTTCACTGCGTCTTCCCCTTCCTCGTCCGGGGATGACGATTGTGGCACACCCCTCCACTTCGAAGGCCTGTATTTAAGGTCAGTAAGATGTCCGCTCTTTTGAAACAACCGTACTTACCTTTGTTCAGCAGTCCACAGCCTTCGCTGCATCAGCTTCCATCGCTTCAGTCCTCGCCTCAGTCCTCCCCTTCCCCCCAACGTGAGTCGTGGAAAGACTTTAGAAAGCCTTTTATGCTAATGAAATAACAGCCCAGCCGACGTTGACCGTTGCGCCTTCGGACTTGAGCCGCCCCGTCTCCCCCAGCGTCTCAGATGCAACGCCGCCTCCTACCATTTACCTGCCGGCAGTGCGGGCAGCCCGTCAATCACACTCGTCTCTCAACGATCCCGATGCCGAAGGCGACTGCGACGATAATGACAAGGACGCAGACTACAAGCCCGAGTCTGATTCCGAGCCTGCCTTCAGCAGCAGCAGCAACCGGAAGCGTCGTTTCTCCGTCGACGAATACACCCCAGAGATCGTCAAGAAAAAGCCCAGATCCTCTGGCCCTGCGAGACGTCCAACACCAAAGAATGCGATCAAGCTTCCCTCAGCGAAGCTTGCACAAGCTGGGCATTCGGTCAAGCGCACTCGGGTGTCCCCCCCTCCCCGTAACGCTCAAGTCGATTCCACGACGGCCAAGTCCATCGTGGCATTGCTCAACATCGAGAAGAAAAAATCGGTCACAACCTGGCAGTGCCCTGGGTGCACCTTGTACCAATATAACCATCGCTTTCCCGACTTCAAGCGCCACATGATAACGCATCTGGGGAAAGTCGTACAGTGCATTGGAGTCCCGCTGAGCGAGGCTGAGCAATATGGCATCTCTCCCAATGCCGAGTGCACTACGTACGAGGGTGAACAGAGAGTTGGTGGCTGCGAGAAATTTTTTAGCAGACCTGACGCATACAAACGCCATCTCACCAATCACAACAATGACTGCGTTGCCGCCAGAAAACGTGGCAGAGCCCACTAGCATCCTATTCCCCAGAATATCTCATTCCAGAAAATTTCTTATCCTATCCTTTCTCGCATCAGCCATTCCATGATTGCTCACTGTTGTATATTAGATTTTCTGTAGCCATTTCATTGTTCAGTAACATTTCTATCTGGAAACTATACCTCGCTTGCTCCTATAATCATTGTACCACATTAGTAAAATTATCTTCCGAATACACCACCTATTTGTGTGGAACTTTTCCCAGTCATTTCGAGATTCAGAGAGAATAAACAGCAAGAATATCTATTAAGCACTTGGCGAAGGGTTTGCTAATTTAGCCTTCCGCGTCTTGTCTTTTATTCGGCGCGAGCGTATCCGTTTACCATTCTGTACTTTGGGTCCCCACCTATTCAGAATGGTAGCGTCAACATCCAGCGAAATGTAGCAAAAATATTCCGGCGCACCCTCTGATAGTCTTTTTCGGAGGAGGCTCGTGCGCGAACTCATTTATTGGAAATCCAAGACGGTATTTCTCCATGCACCAAAGAATGTACCTGTTTGAAACGAGAAATAAGAGCCAAGTCAACAGTTGCCCTGCCAGCCACACAAAGGGATGGATACAAGGGCGCTCACCTCCGGTCACGAATGCCCACACCCGCCTTCTTCATCGCTTGGCCGTCCATTTTCCACAGCTCCTCCCAACTTCCGGCGCTCAGCTTCGTCTCTGCGGCACGTCCAATGGACTTCAAGAATGCTTCCGGAGTTCTGATTTCTGGAGCAGGAACAGAGTTGGGGCCAAGGCCCCATCGGTGTGTCTCTGGCGTCAGAGGTTTGGGAACGACCGGCCGTACCCTGGTGGACAAGGAACGTGTGAGTGAAGGGAATGTCGGAAGTGAGCGCGATAGTCGTTGTAGGTTCATTAGTGCTGTGGCCATGTTCGACTTGGAGACGCGAACTCGGAAAGCTTCGAGCTCGACAATATACTTCGAATTTCAGAAACAAATTCTGGCAATGGGGGCTAAAGCTGTCACATGTCACAGATCACATGCAAATCCAGTCACACATGCACTCCGCGCTCCCAGTCGCGTTGAACCACTACGTTCAACATCCATAACCATGCAATATTTTCCTCTGGAACCTGAAACTCTCAAAAAATATCCGCCAAATGTATGAAAAGATTCTAGCAGAATGATCTCGGAATGATCTCTAATTTGGGCAGCGGAACGGAAGAAATCCTCAAGGGCGATGATGACGCTCGCTTGCTGCTTCAGTGCTGCTACGACACTCCAAGAACGCGACGATTTCATCTTAGTATGCTCATGTGAGCTGTATGGCTATTGTTCTGATATTCTGCATCAGAGTAGACTGTGGAAACGGAACATGAGGCAATACTTGGAATTGTTTGACCCAGGCTTGTACGTCGCAGTTAATGGCGCCGCTCATCCGACTGCTCTGGCTCCACCATGCTCTGACCACGCCCATCGCGTTCGAGCATTGTTCGACTCTTCAGGCTGTATCTTGATCATCACAGCTGCTCGGCTCTCTACCGCTATCCATGCGGTTCCCTTTCAGTGGACATCTAATCGATGAAAAATGCCCTGTACCCGTGGAATAGTTCATTTTACGTGCGCCTTCCTCCACTGCCACATCCTCGATGGGAACACTGATAGCCTTACATATACACTTTTCTCCCACCTTTGTCGCGGCTTTTCTTTCTTCTGATAGAACACCGACGACTTCGGAACATTTGTCTCAAACTCCTAAGCCCCGGGGTGTCCGCCCTTCATTTTGGTGGCCTTTGCGTGCAGGAGTTGGTCTGTAGGTATCCGGAAAGACGCCGAAATCCGAGATGGCTGCTGTGGAGCTTGGAAAACACGCTGCAAAGAGAACTTCCATTGACCATGGGTGGTTAGACAATGCAATTTTTCTGGGAACTCGACGAGTTCATCAATGTTGTTCGAAGGCCAAAAGCGAGTACTCGAGTATGATCACAGTTGTAGACTTGTACCCATATATCGCTGCCTATTGTCGATCGCGACGATATGATCGAGATCTAATGTTACTTTTTCCCTTTCATTCGTGCCAGATTCCCCATGCGTCAGCTGAAAGTCAAAGGAATGGACTCCCATTGTACTGTCACTTGATGGGTCTACGGATGGATCCACGTAAATGATCAGGACGAGCTATCCGAAGGGCCGAAACAATGCCATCTCTCTCGCTCTCTCCGCGTATCTTCATTCTCATCTAGAATAATACCAAATCAGGATAGTCGTCGATACATTTTACGGTACCGTTACATGAAGTCGACACTGCCTGCGTCAGAAAACTGGCGCATCCCGCAAAAACAATCGAGCTTCTTCCTTCTTTACCCATCTAGCAACAGAATTGGCAGCACCCACCGCAGCGCTCTTTGGTAGGAGCGGCGACAACGTGATATAAAGCTCGAAAGGCTGTGTGATCTGTCCAATCAAGTCAGATTGAAGAAGAAAAAAGTGAAAACAATACAAGCTTCGAAAGCTTACCCAGCCCATAACACTTTCCGTATCCGTACGGATATACTGGAGTTTCAACCCTGATTCCTGTCCGGATTTCGCATGTATCGAGTCATGCAGTGTCTGATAAAGGGTTGTGATTCTGACGAGCACGACTTTCAGTGTGAGTGGAGATTTCTACTGTGAGGGAGACTCGCCTTTTTCTTGCCTGAGGTTGATCATATGGATCTTCAAAGGTGGGCAAAGTGATCTGCACCTGCGTCCGAGATTTGTAGATGAAATGTCTCAAGCCAGGAATACCTAGCTCAGAGACAGAATAGTCTGCGGCCTTTTGAAGATGCGAATCGATGAGAGCATGTAAAGTACCACCAGAAGTCAATTTCTAGAGAAGAATATGAGTATGCCCAATGTTCCACCTATCAGGCAATGAAATTTACATGAATGACCGAATCACACCAATTTCTTATGAACTCGAGTTCTCCACCGCCGCTGATACAAACGAGAGCTATTCCAGATTCATTCAGACCTTCCTGAGGATCGGGAACTTCAGCATCAGTTTGTGTTGGCGCAGGATTCTCCGCGGAATGTATTGAAGCATTCGATATATCTTGAAGATCGACTGTGTCATCTTTTCGAAGGAAAGTGATGTATGCGTTGACAAAGCCAGTAGGATTAAATTTCGGAAGGCAGACTGGGATCCAAGAGGCATTGGCAGGCGAATTGTAGATGGAGGGCGAGTGGATAGTGTTTAGAATAATATGGAGATCTAAAAATCATATATATGAATAAAAAGCCTCTCGAAAATGTGGATTTATGTACCAGCAGGGTGTATCGAATGCTTTCGCGGTCGTATTAGTGTAACGACACGGTTGTTTGCTATGAGAATGATATATAACATATCCTTCGTGATAAATGAGTAAAAATGGTTCTGAAGATAATCGATATTACATACTTTCATCTTGGGATTTGGGACTAGTGTTTCTGCGATTCGTTTCCGTAGGCCCGGTTCCATCTTGAGGCAATGCAAAGCAGACATGCTCATGGCCATGTCAGATTCTAATCTGGCTAGTAATGAGTTCATGAATGGTTCAGCTCCTAAGGTGTAAAATAACGGATAAGTAACAATATTTGCATAAATCAAGGCAGTAGAAACTCGCCATTTAAGAGTCGCCTTAGGTCGAA
Source organism: Pholiota molesta (assembly GCA_014925825.1). Taxonomy (NCBI): domain Eukaryota; kingdom Fungi; phylum Basidiomycota; class Agaricomycetes; order Agaricales; family Strophariaceae; genus Pholiota; species Pholiota molesta. Next base: position 23,269 of record JACGCK010000325.1, read on the forward strand.
ATTTGTCCTCCGTTCAAATATTCTTTTCAGCTGGGCTCCAGTGACAATGCTGAGTATTTGTAGATGCAGATATTCAAGATGTGATCGTGTCTATCTTCACGAGAGAGAGTGAATAGGGTGAGTTTATCCATAGTAGATATTGGATACCAAAACAAAGCACATACAACAGATTCTGGTTCTCCCCAAGACGAGACACACGCATAATATAAAGGAGCTCGGAGGACGAAAGTGATACGTGTACGGCCTGCGTTTATTGAGCGTAATTTATCGTTTTCGTCCAGAAACACAGATATAAGCGCCTGCATTATCCCCATAGTTGATGCCATGCTATCTTGATCGCCTCCTCCTGGTCGGCTGATACAGACAGGATCCATAAGCGAAAGCTAAATGCCTGAAGTGGAGTCTACCTAATAAATACAGGCTTCCCAGCATCAGTGAGCACAAAGTATTCCCTCGGAAGATAAAGAGGCGCTAGTAAGCATAATTAATAATTGGTACCGCAGATAGCATGCAACAAATTTACCTCCGGAAAAGGATAATTCCTCCAGCTCTTTTACCTTTCCACTCTGACGAGAGTGTGACATTTCAGCGTCTAGTAAGGGTATAAATATCAGGATATTGAAATGGGCTAGGGCTAGGAAAGATAAAACACGATGCCCACCTGTATGTGCTACTTTGTGATTTAGACTCTTTCTGAGCTGATCTCGCAGTAGCTTCTTCGTGTCTTCAGCCTGAACATTCGTGATGGCCTTGTCTATTGACACTACATCCTCGGCATCAGTCTGTTCGACATCAGCGTCAATATCCTGGATCAGGATTCCCTCCGCTGGTTCCATGTCGATCACAGAAGACGCCGAACTATTCAACGTTTGATCTGCAGATGTCAAGGGCAATGGAGGTGCAGATGCATCTGCACCAGATGGTGTGGCGTTATGACTATGGATATGTAGATTGGATAACGAAGGGTTCTGTCGCAATGCCGGAGGTACTGAAAGGCGAGAGGGAGATGAACGCGCCAACGCTGGTGTCCCAGAACGCGATTTCGACCGGGAACGGGGTGCATCCGTCATTTTGACAGACAATTGTAGCTCGCCAGGATAGATATAGTTGAACTTGGTGAAGTAACTTCAGCAACAGATAGTATTACCGTCTTGATCATGAAAGGCGTTGCCGCCTCCAGCATGATTTCACAATCACATCATGATTGCCAAACACGATTGTCACAGCCACCTCATCAACGTTTCTTCTTTCCTGCCATAACCTTGGCCAAAGCAAGTATTGATCTTCTCTAATACTTACTTTTTCCAGTGACGACTTTGAATGCATATTCATATCATAACTTGTTCTGATTTGAGCAGCTTTCTATTTCAATAGCGCCTCACGAAGAAATATAACGTCCGAGAACTCGACCGAATTGTATACCCCTCGAAATACCCTTTCAAACTTGCTTCTGCACACCGTAACCTTACACATATAAACTACTTGAGCCAGACTCGAGCTCATTTTACTGTTTCGTTGAATGGATAGACGAATTTCGATCAATGGACATGGATATTTGTCCAAGGGCGAACCTTGGTTTGAAGATGGAAATATAGTCCTGATCACGCAAGAAAACCCTACGGCATTTCGAGTTCACAGAGGTGTTCTAGTACGCTATTCTTTTCTCCTGCCAACTAGATGCTAATTTAAATGACTCGGCGCAGTCGAGACACTCAGAAATATTTAGCCATATGCTCGAAATGCCTCAGCCTGCCACAGACACGGAATTGTTCGAAAATTGCCAAGTTGTGACAATGTATGACTTACCTTCCGAACTGGCGAACCTCATCAAAGCTTTGTACGATGGCCCGTATGTGGCCCCCTTTCCTTTTGAAATTACTGCCCCATGTTGACCACAATTTCCTGTGACCTAGTCACTTTGCAAATCGCAGTATTGAAGATTTCTTTTATCTTGCTGGTATTTTGCGCCTCGCAACCAAATACTTCATTGAACAACTTCGTCGACAAGCTATTCAATTCCTTGCACAGACGTGGCCTTCTACACTCAGAGCTCACGATAATATGGTGGAAACGGCATTGAACACATTGTCCGTGAACAATCTCACGTATCCTTTCGCCCATCCGCTCCACGTGCTCAACCTCGTTAATGAGGTCGATGCCAAGATCCTCATCCCTTCTGCATTTTATTTCTTATCTCTCTATCCCCTTTCTGATATCATTAAAGCTGATCATCCCAAGCTACTCGTCGAACATCCATCGAGGCCTCCATCTACGCTGTTATCATCGGATCTACTTCTATACTCTCTCATGTATCAACATCGCTTACAACTTCTGGACAACTTTATGCGCCAATTCTGCGCTGAACGTGCATTCAAACCTGCATGTGGCGCGATATCCACATGTGGCAAAGGCTTTTCTCGCCTGGTCTCTCAACTCCATCGGTCTTGGACTTTAAGAACAGGACCATTGCATTACATATTTCAAGCCATGCAGAAGGTTGCTGCGGACGAAACAATTTGTGGCCTCTGTCGCGCGAGCTTTCATCAAGAGTGTTCGTTACTTCGCCAGCAAATATGGGATGAATTACCGTCTGTCGTAAATCTACCTCCTTGGGAGGAGATGCATAAATTCTGATACTTGTCGGTGTTGTCTGCTTATATATTATTATTTTTTACTTAACAATTGTTGAGTTCAATGCCGATAGGAATTCCAGGATCAAATTTGTAAATAAGAAATTCCAGAGTTCGAAACATATTAAGCACCGCGACCATCCGATATCCGACTTCGATGAAACACAATCCTTAAGCCTTGGGCACAGGTAAGTAAGGGTGTTCTAGTCATATCGAACCCCGTGAACGCGCTTCTTTTCCAGCCTTCAATCCACTAACGCCGTTCCTAGGTGCCATGTCCGGTGGGTCTGTTCGGATTTTGGAAATCGATTTACGGCGAACCGCAATTACATACAAGTACAGATAACGGCCATATGGAAACTGCTTACTTCCAAGGATCAAAGATAACTTTGCCAACTGTGCCTTTATCAAATTGGGCATAGATTTCAGCTGCTCCCTCAAAGCCAACGACTCTATCAATAAGACTAGCCTTTTCACCCACTCCCCCAAACACATCCTGGCGCCGGACTAGTATGATAGGAACAGTCAACCAAAAATCGGACATTACGCGAAGGGGTTAACCCTCACCCAATAGATCGAAGGCCAGAGGAAACATAGCACGAGCAGGACACCTCCCAAAGTCTAATGAAACATTCTTGTTGTAGCATTGGCGTCCAGTCAAAGGAAGCTGGGGTGCCCCGTGAACTCCAACAGAAACGATGACACCGAAGGCGCGGACAAGGTCGTACGCCAGCGTGAGAGCGTCTGAATGACCCACAACCTAAAGGTCTTTGATTAATTTTTCTACTCGTAGGAATGTTGTATGCATTTACCTCGAGAATGGTAGTACATCCAACCCCTCCGGTCCATTGCTCCACCTGGACCTTGGCTTCATCTGGTCCGCATACGACAAAGTCTCCGCCAGCTTTCCCACTTTCGCCGATCGCAGCATAAACGGCCTTCATCTTCTCTCTCCTGGACTCAAGCAAGTCGATGGCGACGATCTTGAAGGCCAATTTACGCGTTGAAAGAGCATCTAGTATGCTGACTGCAGCGCAGATACCCACGGGACCCAAGCCGATGATGCCAATTGTCAACACTTTATCTTCCGGTGTAAACTCGACGGCGTTGCCCATCCCGACATCGACATCATTGAAGCATAGTGGCCATGGCTTGCCGGTAATCACAGGCGCTACCTTGGGATGGTTGAGCGCCTGGATCGCAGCGTAGACGCCGGTTGGAAGAATATCCGCAAGCATCAATAAAGAGCTATCGGCCAGCCCAGTCAGCGCCTTTTCTTTTCCGCCTTCGACAGGTTGCTGGACCATGTCGACGGATCACTCAAGTTGAACAGAGTTCCGCCACCCTTGGGTACTCGTACAAATTGGGCCTGACCACCATCGAGAGCTGGGCTTCCAAACAGGAATCCTTCGGGGCATCTGCCAGTATATCCAAGACGGCAGACACTAATGGATAATTAAGAAACACAATTTTGATAATAGCCTTGGAACTTACTGGCATTCACCGCAACTGACAGTAAAAGGTGATACAACCCTATCACCGACTTTCAGGCTGGAGTAGAGGGCAGGTCTTCCTTTTGCGCTCCCAGAACCGTAACTGGATCCTAATTCAATTACTTCGCCGATGAACTCATGTCCACAGACATGTCTAGGAGGGGTTCAACCGCTCGTTGTAGTTTTGATGGAACAAAGAATATGAACATACTCTTTCTCTATGCCTGAATGTCCCCGGTAGACATGCAGATCACTTCCTACAGTCCGAAGATCAGCGTCTGTCTGGCGATCGAAGGAATCTTAGAGAGATATTTATACCACAAAGTGCAGCGAGCTGGAACAAATTCTCAGAACTATGGTCAGCAACAGAGTTTAAGGAGTTATGTGCTCACCGTAACTTTGACAATGACATCGTCTGGGTGTTGGATCCTGATGGACGGCAAGAGGATCAATAGGCAAAAGGTAGAAGATCAACTGTGCCACACCTTGGCTTAGGCAGGCTTTCCACTCTGATGTCGTATGAAGGTGGATACCATCTGATCACTTTGTGTTCATCGGCCGGGGTATTCGTGGAGGTCATCCTGAGATCTGTGCGGTGTGCAAGCTTGTAGAACGACGAGAAAGGCGACAGCTCGCACGCCTATATTGGAGCTACTTTTCCGGGTATTGGGAGGCGAGACCGGAATGCAGCCGTACATGGGACAAGTCGGACCTGTTCTTCAGCTGAAAATTGACATATGAATTCAGGATAGCATACAGTATCAGGGATAGCTGGGACCAAGGTCCGCTGACTCTTAAACTGATGATGAAGGAATGGAGAGGAGGAGCATTTCAATTATTCTGCCGTTCCGTGCCGGCGGTCCGAACGACCCCTCTGTATGTCACTTTGTGCCCTTTACATAGAACCGGCGACCTGTGATCACCCTCTTCAACAAAAGGAAATCATTTCCAACGATGACTCGCTGCAGATCGGAAAAACGTTGACATTTTCACCCATGTTGGCTAGATATTTGCTGGGTACAGACCTTGTGCAGGCCATGCATGACTTGATCTTGTAGTAAAGGCATCGTAGCGACTTCGAACAGTCTTGAAACGGATGCTCTTCTTTGCAACAATCTGGGCAAGCTCGTCATGAGTTCTTTGGGCGGATGGTATAAATGGGCGAAATGGTGCTTTCAGCATACGTCGTGCAATGCATTTTATATCTTCAATATCTTCTCTGCTTTCTCTTGCTTGCCTTGCCCATGCGGTCGTTGGTCCAGGGACGGTGACAGGAAACACTGCTGTTGCTGACCCAACCATCTGCAAAGATAATTCTGGCACTTACTTTGTCTTTTGTATGGTTTCCTTGTTCATCCGAAGGAATATTTCTCACTCATGAAATGGTAGCCACCGCTCCAGGGATCGAAATTAGGACATCTCCAGATCGTATAGCGTGGACCTTGATCGGGACAGTATTTCCCAATGGCGCCTCTTGGACTGATCAGTATACCGGAACATCCAATGGGTAGGCTTCATGCATGGCGGCTTTGGATGGATCCTGATAAAATTTGTGGGCACAGGAACCTTTGGGCTCCAGACTGTACTTATCTCGATGGCCAATTCCTTGTAGGTATGATCGAATTTTTTTCGGATAACTTGTACTTATATTATGACCCCAGCTCTACTACGCTGCCTCCAGCTTCGGTTCCCAGAACGTGGGTCCAACGGAAATGATGTTCGATTGGAACTAACGTCCCAATAATCATTAGTCTGCCATATTCTTTGCCAAGTCTAGCACTGGTCAGCCAGGTTAGCGTCTAAATAATACATCGTTCAGGGTATCTCGCTCAGTCATATATAGGGAGCTTCACCAATGAAGGCTTGGTGATGTCTAGCTCAAGTGCGAACAACTATAATGTGAGTCACTTGCGTTCTTTCGTGAGGGATGCTCATCTAATTGCTTATCGTTAAATGTAGGCGATCGATCCCAAGTAAGAAATATGATCCAGTTAAGTTCTATGAAGTTCATCTCTTTTCCTTATTTTTTAGTCTCTTGATCGGTGAGTAGTAGTCAAATATCTTATATTCAGTACTAAACTATTGTACACTCCTACAGATGGAAGCAACTGGATCATGTCTCTAGGAAGTTTCTGGACTGGCATCAAGGAAGTGCAATTGAGTTCCTCCACAGGAAAGCTCTCCAGCAGCACGGTCACTGCACTTGCACAGAGGACAGCGGACGGCGGCGCCATCGAAGCGAGCGTCATCTTCAAGAACGGAAGTTTCTACTACCTCTTCACCTCCTGGGACCTGTGCTGTAAAGGGACTAGCAGTACATACAACATCCGCGTTGGAAGATCCACGTCGTAAGTTGTTTTGGGTGCAGATGCTTTTCCTCTTTGAGCTCAATATACCTAATTTATCTCGCGGTATGTTCAGGTCGACCGGTGGATTCGTTGACCAATCTGGTGTCGCACTCACTTCGGGCGGAGGTACTCTTGTCCTTGGAACCCACGATAGTGTAAGCAAAATTGTCTCGGTGTACTTCAATTATCGTTGAGTATTTTCCTGTCCATAGATCATTGGGCCTGGTGGTCAGGATCTTTTCCTTGATAGCGATGGCGTTATTATGGTCTATCGTAAGTGGATTTCTTTAGATTCTAACCGTACCATACTCAGCACAGCATTTTACAAGATTATTACACGCCTTCCGGCAGCTTCGTGAGTCACTTTGATTCTTGAATTCTCTGCCAACGTCTTATGAATCATCACGAATAGCTGGGTATCAACCGCCTCGACTTTTCTAGTGGTTGGCCGGTATGTGAATCGATACATTATACATACCTGCAGTTTCTGATAACCTCCATGAAGGTTGTCGTATAATTTTCGATGATGTTGGATTGCTCAACACTACCAAATGTGATCCACGATATTCTACTATTTACAAGATTTTATGAACTAAGGATCGAAGCTAAGACAATCGGCTGACTGGTATCTGGTAACTAGCATGTGAACGACAGAAAACACGACGAACATACAAATATACTTTAAATCTACGACAACTAATGACGAACAAAACGAAGACAAAGTCCGAAAGCTATTAAAATGGCAATAATTTAAACTGATGAATAGTTGGACACGTAATGAAATATGATTATGAAGGATTTTCTGAAAGGTCTTTGTTCGCAACCTTGAGTAAAAAGCGTTCAATGACTGCTTTCCCTTTTTGAAGATTGACAAGCGAGATTTGTTCGTTCGGCAAATGGGCTTGGTCCTACAGGCAGACAATGAGTTTGTGTAGTAGCACAGGAGCAATATTGACTGACCGAACTCTGTCCCATTGGCAATTGCAGAGCATGGCAGCCAAATTCCTTTTCAAGATATGGTACAGAAGGTATAGACTATATGACTCAGTTAGTACTATGTTCATGTCTAGGGTACAGAAAACGCTCACCCCTCCTTCACGTATACGAAGGGGTTCTACACCCCACTCTTCACGAACAGCACTTTCGAGCGCTTTGAACCAATAATCGTCAAGGTCACCCAGCCACCAATCCGCAGTGTGATTGACACTAATCTGAACAATATTTGTCAAGAGGAATATTCCTTTATGAATCGCATAGAACATACTTCTAAGGTATTTGGTGACTGAAGGTCATTGAAGGATCTCTGAAGGTGGTCCCGCAAGGCTTGAACGATGGTGTTCAAATCTTGATCGGGAACAATTCGTATAGATATTTGAGCTTCTACTTTTCCAGGGATAACAGTTGAATCTGAACATATTAAAGTTCGTTAGAAGCAGAACCAAATGCTAACGCAATGCAAGCTGACGCACTTTTGGGCCCAGAAATTTGGACATTGTGGACAGTCAACGAAGGTTCTCGCCACCGAGAGGAAAGGAGGGAAGCAGGTTTCTTGGTAACATCGGACAACAATTTATATAGTTCTTTTTCTTGTTTAGTTTGCGGGCGAACTTCATCGTCTGTCAATAACAATGATAAGCAAGATGCGCTTTTCGACATAGATGCATAAAACCCATAGCATACAGAAATGAGGTATTTGGATAACGCGATTATTATCGACCAAGGTAGCCAATAGTTTGATCCTGTAGGAATGAATGAGCATTCTTGGTATGAGCCCCAAAGAAAGAGTAAACACGAACATGTCCATCATAGGTTCGACTACCGCACCGCCCTCAATTCCCGAATGCACATCTGGACCAGCATTGTTGATCTAGTATAATATTGCTTAGGCAACTGTATAAAGACAGAGGGTAACAGCTCACAGTTATACCGCAATGTACTACGCCTCGCAGACCATAGGTGATACAGGGACGATCGTTGGCTATCCATGTGGAATTGCTGAAGATCTCATGAGAATTTATTTTGAGATCAAGACACAGAAGAGAACTCACCTGACCAATATAGCGTCAATGTGACCAATTGCATCCTATGACAGATATCATCAATACTGAGCTGTTTGCAACAGGGGGGTAGAAATATACCTTGTATTTTCTGACGATATCTTTGAAGCCTTTGCTACCGCACTCTTCCTCTCCTTCGACCAAAAAGACGAGATCCACTTCAAGAGTGCGACGCGATAGAAGATCAGCGGCTGCACAAGCAGTCGCGATGATAGGGCCTTTATTGTCAGTGACACCTCTTCCATAAAGATATCCATTGCGCCCGGTGAGGCTGAAAGGATCAGAATCCCAGCCATCAGTTGCGCTCATGGGCGCAGGAATCACATCATAGTGTCTATGGTGATTTTCTTTAATACGAACATCACCTTTCCGTGAAAAATGGACACACCCGTAGAAGAGTATTCTGGGTTTAGGCTTATCACCCACAGACCCCTTAAATGTCGCAAGAACAACGTGATTGATTTCAGAGTTTTCAGCATTTGCTAACTTTGAAATCATCACAAAAGAATCAGGAATAGTACATCGTTTTTGGCACATATGTAGACTTACTAATGCGGCGTGAGCACCTAACTGACCAAGGCACTTCTTCAGCCAGATAGCGCCCTGTCTGCAATCCTCTTTATGAGAAATGTCGGCGCTGATACTCGGAATAGAAATAAATTTCGAAAGTGCATATCGCATCGTGTCTACTAGACTTTAGAATGACATTGACATAATTCCGGAATAAACTAGACTTACCATGATAAGTTCCAGATCCTATGCACGATTTTTGAGGATGTTGATCTTCTTCCTCTTCTTCATCATCTGAAGGTCGTATCCCCAGTTTAGGAGCAGTGATATCCCAAATCTACATATGCCGACTGAGAAGATCTTCCGTCGACATAATGGAAATACGTACCTTGATTTTCTCATCATTTCCTCCTGTTATTAGCCAATAGCCGATGTCATCTTGCAAGCTTCGCTTTGCCACGATAGACGAAAGCGCGATGCCTTGGTGCGCTGGCCAGGATGCAGTGCAATCAAATGAGGGAGAGATTCGCTGGGTTATGGTTTAATTACAGTTCTGGCATGAAATGTGGGAGAGCATTGACCTTGACTGATCCATCAGCAGAACAGACGTAAAGATCAGATTTCAATAATGACATAGAAATAATATCAACGCCCTGCATGTAATGTATCAGCAATGAATTTCTTGTTGTGCATTCCATAATCATAACTCACCTCTTGTACGATTATTGTCCTGACTAGCGTTTTCGTCTCCAGGTCGAATACATTCACATATCCGTCTTGACATCCGGCGTAGATAGTCTCTCCTTGGGCTACAAGGGCCAAAACCGCTCCATGATTACATTCGAATTCATGGATCAAAGTAGGAACTTTTGAGCTACAGCTCCATAGCTGACCCCATCGTAAGAATTATTAAAGCGGATAGGAGGATCAACCAAAATACCTTCACGGTTTCGTCACCGCTTCCTGTGGCTAGTTGGATCACGCCCTCGCGTTCCGATAAAATTGTCATGCAGTAGATATAGCCATAATGCGCCGAATCGAGAACATTTGTAGCGGAAATATCCAAATATTCTCCTGCACTGCCATCTGAAAGGTCAGATTCCGGACTCGTGCGGCCACGGATTCGCCCAACGCCATTATTAGCGAAGATGTCTGCCGCTTTGCGCTCGTATTGAGGATAACTATCAAAGAATTTGTGTGCTTTTCTGGGGTTGGGGGTGGAAGTTCCGGAAGCCAGGAGCTCAACGAAGGATGAAGATGGCGAAATCTTTGGGACGGGGTCGCGGAAATCGTACCATTGTAAGGAGGTGTTTTGGCAGCCGATAAAGATGGTTCGTAGTGCAGAGGACCAGATGATAGAAAAGAGATCTCCGGCTCCTTCGCCCATGTAAGGGTGGATGATGTACAGAAGATGCAAGGTCTCTGTTGACCATATCTACGCCCCATGAGCTTGCATAACGATCGAATCAAGAGTCTGCACGTACTCTCACAGTACTATCGCCTGTGAAGATATCGAAGTTCAATATTGGATTGAGCCACTGCTCGCAGTTATTCGACTACTTGCCTGATGAACTAAACAACCATTTCTCTTTCGGAGCGTATTCCAAACCCAGAACGCTTCCTGTATGCCCACGCAAGATACTCTTCAATTGGAATGTATTCTTGTCCCATACCTGCGCAGCAACCAAGTTGAGAAGCATTCAGACCAGAGAGGAGAAGACTAACTGATATATGACGATTTTGGCTCCCAGAAAATATATGATCCTCATCTGCAGCGAGGCTCAAAACCGAACTACGTGTTTCATGCAGCGAGTGGACAAGCGAAGGAGACGCCGCGGCAGACTGAAGATCACGACTCAGAGAAGCTGGAGGCAGCATTAAGCGCGTTTCCGTATGATAAGGAGCAGCAACGTACGATGGGGTATTGAGGTAGTCGGTTCCATTGGGGTGAGTTGTTCCTGCCCGGAAATGAAAGAGGCATGTGCTATAGATGAAGGGATGGATGTCAACAACTTCCTGGCCCACGCGTATTCCGTGGAAGGCTCCAGTCTTGGAAAATGATGGGCACTTAGAGTCTGGTTTTCGACGGTAGCTTCAAGGCTGGTAAAGCGTATGCCCTCATGTTCTGACTCTTATGATGATGACGACGGCTACAGATGACGATGGCGCAATCCGATCTCCCTGGTTTTACCGCAAATACTAGTACCGCTTTACAAAGGTCAAAATGCGTATGTAGACTCGGCGCAAGTTCGTGAGTTACAAACATGTGAAAGCTCGTTTATCATAAAAGTTTCAAATTAGACAATCGTAGCTCTTGCTTTTTCACTGGAGTCCGATGGTACACAAAGCGAACTCAAGGCATTCTTGATACTACTTAAAGCTTAAGTACTTGATATCCATTTCACGGTGATATTCTGCTCGTCTAAATTATCTGCAACGAGAACGGGCTGAGTATTACTTCCACTAATTGCATCCAAGGGACAATCAGGTCGATGTAAGTAGCAAAGATATGTTAAATGAATGTCCAGACTCGGACGCTGAATCTTAGTTGCAAGCGGGTGCCGGGCCGCAGGACATTTACATCTTGCCTCGTTATTCAGTTCAGTTGTTTGACACCACAATCCATCTTCGCAGTCGATAATGGACGAAAAGCTCCGCCTCCATCAAATAGAAAGCGAAAACTTGGACATACTGACTCGGCAGCAAATCAACGAGTTCTTCCCGCCAAAAAACCGATGACAGGGGCCGGTTTGGTGAAGAGGCAAGGTAAACATTTACCATGTCTTTGTTGCGAGACTTCTGTCAATTTGTATTCCTTTCACCAGCAGCATCTTCCTTCTCAAATCATATACCCAAGCATGCTACAACTGCCAAACTCACAACTCAACCCACGGCTAAAACGACGCGTCTTGCCGAGCAAGATGTTGAAGTTGGGCCCTCAAATCGGAGGCATGTGGTCCTGTCGTCTCCGGAGGCAACTCCAAGTCCAACTCGCGTGTCAAGCCGAGTTAAGCGTCCTAAATCAAAGAAATCTGCTCCTAGAATGGTCTCATTGGAATCTGATTCTGATTTTGGATCGGGTGATGACCCACCGCTGGGTATTATCAAAACACCCAAACACAAGAAAATGCTCAAAAGGAAAATACCCCAAAGTACAGTGTTGATGTTCTCCCTCTCACTACAGACGACTCAATAAAAGGCAATCAGAAGAATGTTCTTATTCCACGCTCACAACGCCGAAAGGTATGCATTGGCTAAATTGTCAAGACGCAATCATTAACTATCGTTTTCTTAGTAGTCCATTTAGGTGCCATAGAGTTAACAGACTCCACTGATGATGATCTTCCTAAACGCCCTGCAAAACGCCATAAAGCTATTTTGAAACCCTCCTTTGACGATACTATCATCAACTTGTGCTCTGACGACCAGGATGATTACATGAATGATAGTCCATCGAAAGTCCCGACACATACAAAAGCTTTGGTGATGGAAATTATATCTTCTGAAAATGAGGACCAAGGTTTAGGAGTTCCCGGCGTAAGTTTCTAAACATCTAGGAGTGTCTTCGAGAGCATTTATAGTTTTTTCTTTTTTCTTTTCAGAATCCGAAGGATCTAGAAAATGAATTGTTCGGCGAACCTAACCCACTTCTTTGCTCTCCCGAGAATTCTGCTTTAGCTCGAAGTCCTGGAGCAGATCAAACCCTTGAGGAGGAAGTTACTATGATAGATCTTACAATGACTAAAAACCCTAGCATGGAGGACTCGAACATCGTTGACGAGATTCAAGACCCCATTGAACAAGAGGGAAAAGTAGAGGTGGAGATTGGTCTCGAAGCCCTCCAAGATTCATATAATAAAGCCCTGCACCACTGGAACAAGAAACTTTCTAGCTTGCGTACCAGAGCGTTTGCATCAAAATTGGCCACGAAGAAAATTTCCAGGCCTCGCCGCGACATCATCTTCTCAGACAACCTCCCCACAGTTGAATTGAACACTCCGCTGTTCTTCTCGCGGGCCATTTCAGATGCTAAGTCGTCGCTGGAAGCTGCTCGAAAACGCGAGAAAAAACGACGAGCTCAAGCTCTACGCAATATGTTGTCTATCCAGACGTGTCCGGATCACGTTCAGAGCACTTCTGTTGATGTTTCTCTCGTGGTAATGACACCCTTAGAAGTCAATGCTGATACCCCACCTCCACATGATGATGATCTGCATCCTGACCGTCACTTGATGTCGAAACTACCACAGAATTACGACCTCTGAGTGTTTGTCTATCTCCATCCGTGGAGGCACAACCCTCGCCACCGCCCATTCAAAATAACACGTCACGTTCCCCCCGGTTCCTGGAATATCTATGGACATCTCAGGGAACCTACTCTACCAATATCGCGCTCAAATAGCCTAACATCTATCGCCAATGCTTGTCAGGACTCATTTGATGCGGAGAATCCTTTCCCTATGACGATCTCACTGGACCAGGAAATGCAGATTTGTTCGCCATCTCCTCAAAGCTTGCTAGATGCTCATATTTCGGAGCTCACCTTGTCTTCGCTTACGGGAGCATATGACGAAGAGGGTGACGACGACGACGACGATATATCCTTATCTGGGCTCGAATTTTCTTACCCTTCCACCGGTGTTTACTAGTAAATAGTATCTTGTCTATCTTTGTCTATCTCTCTGTCGAAATGCTTTCTACCCCTTGCATATGTACAAACTTCAATATATCATCCGCCACTTAACAATAACAAATGTATATGTCATTGATACTACCATATCTTCCTCTCTGTTTTATTCCAATCTAACTTTGCCAATATATATCCTACTTCTTTGACCACATGATTTTTGCTATTCCCTAAAAGTGTGTTCCCACGAGAACTAGAAACCTGTCTCAACCATCCATAGCTATGTTGATTCTCTACTTGGTTCTCGTCTCATCCACAAATTCTTGATATCTTGTTTTCTATGATCTATCTAACAAAGCAGGGCTCCAACATCGGTAGGCATATCCAGTGCATTAATAAAACCAATCGGTCTTGGGCACGGAACCTCAGTACTCCATTGACAACGAAACCTACATCGCTCACTCGATCTTATCTCTATGTCCCTACTTCATCCGATCGCATGCTTGAGAAGTCTATCAGCACTGGGTCAGACGTGAATTATATATGACTTAGAGGATAGCGTATCTCCAGCCCCCGAAGACAAACTAACGGCAAGAACGCGACTGAAGAAATTCCTGGAGGTATTTTCTATCATAATATCGCTATGCTGCGAAAATAGTAATAACAATGCGCTATCATACTAGGAGCAACAAGAGCGGCTTAAATCTCTACATGTTGCTGTGAGGGTGAATGACATCACGACTCCGTTCTTCCGCGATGATATCTCTCAAATTGTGAAGGCTCGAATTAACATCCATGTTGCAGCTGGCCCACTGATTCTAAATGTTCACAGGTCTCTAAATCGGTTGTGAAGACTTTGATACTACCCAAAGATACACTCTCACTATGATTTGGATTTTGTTTCTGACGAAGTGTCTGTGTCGCGAAAGTCACTAGATTTACCACCACTCCGAATCGTCCCGAGCATAGAAAGTGCGCGAGCGATCTGGAATATAGGTCCCATTAGTTCGTGGAAGTCGACACATGGTCCAGTTAGTGGCGGTGTTCTCAGCGGACTTCTTGTAAGCACATGTCCAAAATCCATACCCACTATATGCATTCTGAAATATCAGAGTATGTAGTTTGCAGCAGAAGATTGTGAGTTATGACATACGCTTTTTTTCTGCCACGCCCTGATGAGAAACCCATGTTCTAGATTGCGCAGATACTTCCATCATTTCGAACGTCTTCACGGCGTGAATTACTCTTTACGAGGTCACAAATTGTAATCGCAGCCAAAGCATTCGGTCATGAAGCAATTGACATGGTTAATGCTTATCCTTTCTGCCCTTGGAGTTGCCCCTCTGATGATTTCCTTTATAAAAAAATAGGTATGTGTTAACTATCGCAACCGCGAGGTTCTGGAGGATGAATGCACCGATGGCCGGCAACTAGGCTTTACTGGAAAGGTGGGCCATCCCTATATGAGAAAAATTCCCGTCTTAGCCACCTCGCTTCAGCAAGCGATACATCCCAGCCAAGTAGAAGTGATTAATTCAACATATGTCCCAACTCGCGACGGTGATCTCTGGCTCTTCCTGTGCACTTGATTTTGCATACTTACGAGATCATCAGAAATCGTCCATGCTGCCAAAATTCTACAAGCTATGCAAAAAGCTCACGATTCCCAAAAAGGCGCTGTGGGATTGGAGGGCACCATGATTGATGCGCCAATGATCAAACAGGCGAGTCTCTGCAAATGAATGTGTTTCACCTGCGTTAATAGTAACACATTTTTACTAGGCCCAAAAAATTATTGATATGGCGCAGAAAACAGGCCTTGAAATCCCGCCATTGACGTGAAGGGTGGTATTTTGGAACGACTCGAACTAGGACTCCATATGTGCTTTAATAATATATCTAGATTTCAACTTGGAAGTTTGATTTCCGAGTATTTTGAATCGGAACTCGGATTTTTTTCAATCAAGATCTGACGAGATGTATCTTCTGCAGATGCGAATGCCCAGCAGCGAGGACTCGATTGGAAGGAAAGAAGAAATTTACGTTGAAATACTTAGTATACAACGACTCGTAATATGATAGATGAAGCAATTAATAACTAAGGGCTTCGAAGCCCTTGCTTTGATATTATGCATTACGAGGTATTGACGCTCGAGTCCAATTGGATTGAGTTGGGAATGATCAGAGCGGGAATGAGTCAAGGCTGTCAATGGATGGAGTCAAGATTGCTTGGACGGACCAGTCGAGCACAGCCACCGTACTGAGTATTGGACCATGCGTTGGGTTCAAGTTGTAACTTCCTCTCCACCTCTGTTTTCTCCCAACCTGGTGCGGGATAGCACCTCCTTCCGGCCCACGTCTCATTACGGGATTGCATAATGGCCTCGTTGGAACGCTACGTCAGTGACAATGCGCTCCGAGTGAGTATCTTCCTTGCATTATTAACTGCATAGTATGGTATTAATACGCTTCTTCCAGCTCTTTGGGCTCTCGGATCGCAGCATGATTGACTATGTCATAGCGTCAGGTCCGTAAACATGATCCTTTATTCTATCTATGCGCTGACTTCACATTGGCTACCAGCTTCTTCTTCCAAAACTCCGGAAAGTCTGTTCGCTGCACTCAATGCTTCCGGTTTGCCAGACACTGCCGACGCCCACAACTTCGTTTCTGAACTCTTTTCGAAAGTACCACGAAAACATAAACACAAATCTTCCTCAGATAGCGCTCGGAAACAAGCCGAGAAAGAGGCGAAAGCATTACGGTCGCAGAAATTTGGTTTCCTCCTGGAGGACGATGCTGAACGAGATGATATAGTCGTTCTGAAGAAGGACAAGGGAAAGGGAAAAGAGAAAGTCAGAGAAAAGGAAAAAGAAAAAAAGGACACACATACGAAAACGGATTACGATGGCAAGGAGTGGGAGAGTGACGAAGAAGAGAAAGCTAGGAAGCGCTGGAAGGAGAGAGCAGAGGTCCAGGCGAAGGCGAGGGGTCGGCTTCAGGATCCAGAGACGATGATATGGATGTCGAGCCTCTCGAGGATGAAGAGGCCAGGAAAGAACGGGAGCGGCTGGAAGACCTCCGAGACCGCGATGCATTTGCAGAACGCGTCAGAGACCGCGACAAGGAGAAAACGAAGAAGGTGGTCGAAGACAGGTCATCCAAGATGTCTGGTGCTGCAGCTGAGCTGCGCAAAGAAGACAACTGGCTGACGATTCTGAAGCTCGTGGACAGGCTCTCCCGTCGCTGCGCCTGCATTCACGACAGGAATACCTGACAAAGCGTGAAATTCAACAAATCGAGCTCCTGCGCAAGGAAATCGCGGATGATGAAGCTCTCTTTAGCGGCATGAAGATATCCAAACGCGAACAGAGGGAGCTGGAACGGAAAAAGGAACTGCTTAAATTGGTCGAGGAACGCCTAAAAATCAACGACAAATGGGAGGGTATCAACTGCCAGATGACTATATCACCGAACAAGGCAAAATTGACAAGAAAAAGAAGCAAGATGCGCTATACAAACGTTATGAAGAAGCAAAACCGAAGGACGACCAGTTCGTAACGGATGTGGACCAATGGGAAGCTGCTCAAACGCAACACAGCACATTCAAAACGGGTGCTATGGATAAGAAGGAACTTGTGGACGACTATGACTATGTATTCGATGAGAGTCAGACCATCAATTCGTCATGGAATCATCGTTGCCTGGCGTGAATATGACGCCGCAGAGAAACTGCTGCAACAACAAATTGACGCGGCAGAAAAGAGAGGTACATACTGCATCTAAATCGTGAAATTTGTGATTAACGTTAACTGATCCATCTTACAGCTAAAACTATGAGGAAACCCGAAAATCATTACCTATCTACGAATACAAGGAGCAACTCATCGAGGCCATCAAGGAGCACCAAGTCCTTATTGTTGTGCCGAAACCGGTTCTGGAAAAACTACTCAATTACCCCAATATCTTCA